>QMIH01000054.1:574551-617079 GCA_003987875.1 Clarias batrachus
TGTGTATGTGTGTGTATGTGTGTGTATGTGTGTGTATGTGTGTGTATGTGTGTGTATGTGTGTGTATGTGTGTGTATGTGTGTGTATGTGTGTGTATGTGTGTGTATGTGTGTGTATGTGTGTGTATGTGTGTGTATGTGTGTGTATGTGTGTGTATGTGTGTGTATGTGTGTGTATGTGTGTGTATGTGTGTGTATGTGTGTGTGCGCACAGAGCCGTAGTAAGGGATCCAGGCTCAACGTCATCATCGTTGCTGAGGGAGCAATCAACAGAAAAGGCGAGCCCATCTCTTCCAACTACATTAAAGATGTAAGTACTTGAAAAAAAAGTCACCCTTAGCAGCACCAGGGTTTTAGATGAAGATCTCATTTGCTTGCATTATATTTACATATACACTATACAGTATATAATAGTAGGATAAGATCATTTGTGTTTGTGCGTAGCTGGTTGTGAAGCGGCTGGGTTATGACACCCGAGTGACTGTTCTGGGCCACGTGCAGAGAGGAGGGACTCCGTCAGCCTTTGATCGAGTACTAGTAAGCAATCCTAAAATCTCCGTATTTTAAGATGTTTAGTTAAGAAAGATTTTAGTTGTAACGAGAGCTCTGCCTGAATAGTTTCTGTTATATTTAAGAGCAATATTTAATGAGAAATGTTTCAGAGAAACTTTAAGGACATGTTATGATCCAGTTTATTATATAGGTTTAATTAAGATCAAGAACAATGAACAAAACCTGTATGTAGGATGTATGTACTCTGGGCAATCACTCTGTTTGTGTTCCTAGAGTAGTAAGATGGGCATGGAGGCAGTGGTGGCGCTGATGGAGGCGACTCCTAACACCCCCGCGTGTGTGATCGGCCTGTCCGGTAACCGGTCAGTGAGGTTGCCCCTTATGGAAGCGGTGGAAATGGTAAGACCCGCACGAAGAATGAGAAAGAATGAGAACTTGAGAATCTCATATCCAAGTCCACAAGTGCCCACTTCTTCTCATGCTGACTTCTGTAGTCTTATTTATTTATGCAGCATCCTCTCATTTTCCCCCAGACTAAAGCAGTGCAAAAGGCTATGAATGAGAAGAGGTTTGACGAGGCCATTGAGCTGCGTGGAAGGTGAGGCTTGTCATTCTGTGGACAACACAGTAACGTAAACCCTACATTTTGTTAGTAGCCCCTTTGCCTTGGTTAATGATTACTGTATGTGACTGCATGAATGCCATCAATCTCGCATACTACAAACGTTGTATTAATTTCAGGAGCTTTGCAAACAACTGGGGCATTTACAAGTTACTGGCGTACCAGAAGCCTGCTCAAGTCACGGTAAAACTTTTGGACTCGCCAGCAAAACTCTGGGGTTGTTGGGACTGTCTGCATGATATGAACATCTCAAATGTTCTTTAACAGATTTAAAGAAGCACTATGCTTATGGAAACTATTTTAGTAGGTATGTACTGTACATTGACGTGTGTGTTGGGCTATGGCTAGGTTATAGTCTCTGGCTGAATTATATTGTATAATGATTATAATATAATTGGGTCTGACTGATACCAACTATACAGAGCTAACAATGAAAAAAAAATTGTTGTGCTCGCGCTATAATCAGGAGATCGCAAGTTCAATTCCCGGGTGATGCTGTAACCTCTCGCAGCCGGAGGTCTAGAGAGAGCTGATTGGCCGAGCTCTCTCAGACGGGAGGGATGAGAGGTACTTAGTGCTCCCACATTAATCACGGCTCTACAGCCAATTGGGGGCGTCTGTGAGGTCACGCAAGCGGAAGGAGCGGATAGCGCTGTCCTCCGAGTGTGTTACGCCGCCCCCAACGGTGCGTGAGCGAGCAGTTCGAAAAGATGTGGCCGGCTGATGTCGCGTGGTTCGGAGGAAACACGTGATAGTCTTCGGCCCAACCGGCTGACTGGTAGTAGTAGCCTTAATGTGGGAGCCCCCTAGTGATGGGGAGGAATTGGACACTAAATTGAAGAAAGAAACGTGGGAGGGGTAGCTCAGTGGTTAAGGTGTTGGACTATGGTCTAAACGGTCCCGGGTTCAAACCCCACCACCACCAAGTTGCCTCTGTTGGGCCCATGAGCAAGGCCCTTAACCCTATAATTTATAATGAGATAAAAATAAATGTAAACTGTTATGAAAATCCATTCATACAGTTAACAGTCTGATAATATCACATCTTTTCATTGTGTCTTTTTGTGCTGTATTGTTGGAGGATTGAAAGCTTAAACTCACATAAACTCACAAAAATATTTATTTCTGTGAGTCCAATAGTGCGTTTGGATATTGTATCAGATATGTTCATGAATAATGTTTAAAAAGACATTATATGTGCTTTAGCTGTGTGATTTCTGCCCTACTTACTGAAGTTTGTGAGACTAATTTTTTTGTTATTTTTTGCCACCCCTCATCAGTCAGGCCCCATTAATCTCTAGACTCTCGTTTTGGTTTCTAACACTAATACCAATTAGATTCTAACTACTAGGTAAGCTGTGAATAGTGCAAGATTAGCATAGCTTTCAGAGATAAACAGTTCGTTGTCAGTGCTCCAACATATGTCTTTTTAACAGAGCAACTTCTCAGTGGCGATCCTGAACGTGGGAGCTCCAGCCGCTGGAATGAATGCAGCTGTGAGGTCTGCAGTGAGGGTGGCACTAGCATCTGGCCATAAAGTCTACACCGTTAATAATGGATTCGAGGGCCTCGCAAATGGAGAGGTAAGGGACAAGACCCCAAAATGAAATAGTTAGTTTTTGAAGGCAAATGGAATTAAATTTCAAATATAATTATATATAGTAAATTAAATGTGTTAACACCGTTTATGTCCTGTTCGATCAGTATTCATGTACTGAGTACATTACAGTTAAAAGCAGTGTAATTCCTGTTTTTAGAGGCGTCTGGGTTTTTTCAGGTTTATGAAATTGACTTTAATTTGTTGCTGTGCTGATACACTGCCTGGTCACCAGTTCAGAAAGGTCAAATTATTGTTCTGTGTTAAGCAAAGAAAACAACTAAGGAGATTTTAAATGACTGAAACGGAAACTTCACAAACCATTATCCAACTCCTTAATAGAGATCACTTAAAAGCTTGAAGTTGCATGGTAAAAAAATCAACCGTAAAATCCATAGCTACATTTAATACAGTAGTGAAAGTAAGAGCATTTCCATACACACACAATGTGATGAGAATTCACAGAATTGGGATTAAACAGCTATGTTGCCATAAATAAAACTCTTCTTTTTAGGGAGCATAAAAATTGGACAACGTTTCCAAAAGGCCATGTTTTCCGGATCCCTAATCCAGAATGATGGGCGTGTCAGGGTAAGAGGGGAAGCGCAGGAGGCGATGCACCCATCATGCATCACGTGGCCACTGTACAAGCCTCTGGAGGCTCTGGTGTTATGATCAGGGGTTGCTTCACTTGATCAGGTCGTGACTCGGGGAATATTCCAATAAAAGAATTGTGAACGAGTGGTTCTGGGAACATGAGGAATCATTTTCACACATGAACTGGCTGCCACATTGTGTGCGATAATCAAAGCTAAAGGTTATTGAATGAAATCTCAAGAGTGTGTGACTTTTTTGTTGTTGTTGTTGTCCAGACGGTGTATAATCATGTTTTCAGGAATGATTATCACATTGTTGTTGTTGTCTTCTCCATCTTGCACTTATGTGATTTTAAGTGCAAAGCCTGATTTTGAGCATATGTGTGACTCCTAAAACATCTTTTCGCATGTACAGTACTGTATACCATCCTAGTTGCAAGATTTTTTCTCCTGTCACTCTAGCAAATGAATGGAACTGTAGGTCCTACCAAAGTGCTCTCATGTTAATATACAGTACAGGAAAGTAATAATTAGAAACAAAGGGGTATTTATTTTTGTTATGCATTGAATTATGGTAGTATATTACAGTGAGGTTTAAGTAAAAATTTTACATAACTTCTTCTCTGTGTAAAGCTTAAAGAGATGTCTTGGAGTAGTGTGGCTGGTTGGACCGGACAAGGTGGCTCAGTTCTGGGAACTAAACGGTAACTTAATGGAGATTCATTCATTCATTCATTCATTTGTTCATTTGAGATTCCAGCACTGATGTCATTTTGAATGTTCTCTTTAAAGAACCCTCCCCACTACCTGCATGGAAAAACTGGTTGAAAATCTTACTAAGTACAGCATCCAGTCCCTGCTAGTAATTGGTGGCTTTGAGGCAAGTACCATTTTTTGTTTTTGTTTTTTTTTTCGTATGCGGGTGTGCGCACAACACTGCATTTTTTATTTATTTATTTATTTTATTTATTTATTTTTTGCTGCAACCCAATATCTATATTTATTCTTTAGGCCTATGAAGGCATATTGGAGTTGTATGATGCCAGGGGGCATTACAGTGAGCTGTGTATTCCCATGTGTATCATTCCTGCCACCATCAGCAACAATGTCCCTGGCACCGAATTCAGTCTGGGTGCTGATACTGCTGTTAATGCTGCTATGGAGGTGAGTTCTGTGCCAATTCAATTACCTGAGATAGGGCAGGGCAATTAATCGAGAAATGAATCGAAAACAACATTCAGGATCTCAAATCAATGTAATCTTGCCCATGTTATATTAGTACTTTCCCCAGTGTGTGTGTATGCGTTCATATACTGTTACACCACATGTATAGTCACATGACTCCACCCTGTCCCAGAGCAACATGGAGGAGAACCTATTTTAATCACTGAAGAGGCATAGCACAGTATGATATTTATCTCATCAGTGTCTGTAAATTACAGTGCAGCTTGAAAAATGCACTGCTTTAATAGTTGAGCATTTTTTTATTTACAATACAAACTTTACAGTGAAGTACGAGCACCAAAACAAAACAAAACTAATTGTCCATTAATCATAATAGAAGCAAAATGTTCCATTTATTCTATTATTAATTAATGTGGGCATATTACACAGAACTGACCTCATGTAAGACCGAAGCAAAAAATACAGTAATAATAATTGTGATTTAGAACCTTAGACATAAACGCATGTATACAGTCACAGATCTGTACAGTAGATCATATCATACAGTAATACACGTAACACTACTACGTGGATCCAAACCGGTTATCTACAGTATATAACAGAATATGCTCTGCCTTTTTTTTTTTTTTCATCAGAGCTGCGATAAGATCAAGCAGTCAGCTACGGGAACAAAGAGGAGGGTATTTGTGGTGGAAACCATGGGAGGATATTGTGGATACCTTGCCACCACCACTGGCATTGCTGTGGGAGCCGATGCTGCATATATATATGAGGAGCCTGTCAATATCCGCGACCTACAAGTGAGATATGAACTATATTTCTAAACCAACCCCAGCATCCCCCTTGTAATGAGTGGAGAAAGACACTACCTGATAGGGAACTTGTATGAAAATATACATTTTTGAATATTAATTCTAGGTCATGCATGCTGCATTCAGGAAACAGGAATCGACTAATGTGAACCTTTTAAAAAAGAAAACTTAATGTAGCAGTTTTACAGACAGTTACGTATAAATTACATTTTAATAAATTAGTAAAACATTTTTGTTTTCCTGTTTCTTATTGATGCTGTTAAACCTCATGCTAGCCTGGACACACAAGCTGTAAATAACTTCGACTATCTTCAGTATAAAGATCTAATTATTAGGGGGTCTAAAAAACCTTTATTTAACTTATTTATGAACTTGCTTTCTTTTTTTTTGATAGACCAACGTTGAGCATCTGGCAGAGAAGATGAAGAAGGACATCCAAAGGGGTCTGGTGCTGAGGTAGAATCTGTTTAGCGTAACATACTTCCTTCAAAGACTGCCAGGTTCTGTTATGATCAAAGCAGTGTAATTAAGTAATACTGACTCATTACAGAGTGTAGAAAAGACCTAAAACTTCCCATTTTAGAATATAAAGTCATTGCGGAGGCATGGCACAGTATGATATTTATCTCATCTCTGTCTGTAAATTACAGTGCAGCTCGAAAAATGTGAATATCTTTCGCATTCTAAATGACATTTTCTTTTATTATTCAATTTATATATATATATTCTAGATTTGCCGCATATTATTTCAAGCCTTTTTTGTTTTGACTTTTAATGATTTCGGCTTAGCTCATGAAAATTACAACTTGTATTGTATTCCATTCAATTCAATTTTATTTGTATAGCACTTTTAACAATTGTCATTATCGCAGCTTTACACAATCAAAATAATTATTTAAGTTTGTATAAATTGTGAATGTATGAATAAAATGGTCAGATTGTCCCTGATGAGCAAGCCGAGGGCGACAGTGGCAAGGAAAGACTCCCTGAGATGGCAGTAGGAAGAAACCTTGAGAGGAACCAGACCCAACAGGGAACCCATCCTTATTTGGGTGAAACAGAAAGCAGGAATTGATCTGCATTCATACGGTGTGTTAGGTGACAGGTAGTTTATATAACAGTTGATGTTAATATGGAGTCCAGGTAGTTATTGGAGGCTCAGGTAAACTTGTAGGAAATTCCAGTCCTGAACTATCGAGCGACTGCAGCCAAGTCCTCAGAGAAACAGCAACATCAGTCGAGGCCAGAACCATCGTCATGGTAGAGTGAATACGTCCCCAGACACCAGACGCATCCCAAAGGGACACACGGGGCATCCATGTGACGAGATCTCCAACCAGAAGCGGGGCACCAGAATGAATCAGACAAGTCCAGAGGGCAGAGGGAGTCTGGATCACTGGCAGCTCAGGAATGACATGTGTGGCTCGAGAGAGGGAGAGAGGAAAAAGAGAGGAGAGGGGAGAGCAGAAGAGGAGAGTTAGAGTTAGATGATGTTTTATATTCTCTAATATACTTTTTATCTATCAAAAATATATCTGGTAAAATATGTAGAAAGAAATCACAGGCATTAAACACAGCAGAAAGGAATTGATTTTAACCAAGGTTTCAGGCCTCTGTGCTGTGAGCCCGCGTGCACTGTAAAGTGGGACATGCAGACCGTGGGCAGTCAGTATGCTGTGGGTCTGAATTCTACATGGTGTGAATGTGGAGTAGTAGGCACTGCAGGCTGTTTTAGAATTAGTTTTCTTGTTTGTGCAGGTTGAATAAAACGAGGCAGTAGGATTTGGCCAGCTTTATGAGAATGAGTTTGACACATATGCTTTACTAAATATGAGTCATTACTCTTACACGATTTTGTGAATGTGACTCTGATACCAAATTGCTGTTGACACAGGAACGAGAAATGCCATTCACAGTACACCACCGACTTCATCTATAACCTGTACACTGCTGAAGGGAAAGGAGTGTTTGACTGCAGGGTCAACGTGCTCGGGCATCTCCAGCAGGTCAGCACTAACTGAGCAACAGAAGATAGTAAACAAATTACATGCTATGTGAATGTTATGACCTCACTGCTGAAAATGGTTAAATTAGAGATTTAAGGCTGAACATCAGGATGCAATATATTTTTTGAACAACGCCAAGTTTATGTCATTAACATTTAATGTTAAATGGATCTATAAGTTGATACTTCTCATGTTGACCAGTTTTCTTACTTAGTGTATGAAAATTACAAAGCCTGTACCAAAAGTAAGCCAATTTTTTAAAATTAACTTGTAGGTTCTTCAAATTGGTAGAGTCATCCTCTATACAAAGGTCCTACTCAACATGGTCTCCATAATAAGCGATGCACTTGCGCTCACCCCCTCTTTGAAAATCCCTTTCGTCGTAGTTGATGGTTTGCCACTGTGTGGTTTGTCTTCAATGCTGGTTTCCCCTTCTCTAAAGTTCTTCATCCATCTGTGAACATTGCTCTTGTCAATGGTGTCATCTTCATAAAACATTCTGTAGTGCAATGGGAGACCATCAACTGTGGCAAAGACGAATCGAGAGTTGGGTTCAACACGTGTGACGGAGACTACAGTATGTTGAGTAGTACTTTTGTGTAGAGTAAGACTTGCTGTACTACCTGTGCAATTTGACATGTGCACTTCACAAAAAAAAAAGTTATGCATACTTTTTCATTACTTTCAGTACAGCCCTCTTTGAACACCCCAATACAAACACTGTAGTGATACCCCCTCCATTTAAAGTTTAACTCTGTTTTATGTATTTTAGAACACATTGTTAAATCTTCTAGAATGAAAATAACTAATCCCAGAGTGTGTCTGATGTTTTAATTTTTTTAAGGGAGGCGCACCTTCACCATTTGACAGGAATTTCGGTACAAAGTTGGGAGTGAGGGCCGTGCAGTGGCTTAATGAGAAGATGGCTACCACTTTCAGACAAGGTAAAAGCATTGTTTTAAACTCTATTAGATAGATGTGCACGACCTGGCCAAAAAAAAAAGAAATGTTGCATTGCTTCATCACTCTGGAATTGGGTTAGTTTGATCTCATCAGACCACATGACCATTCTTCACTGCTCTGAAGTCTAATCCTTATGCTCCCTCACAAGTCTCACAAACAAGTGCTTTTCTTATGGCCACACAGCTGTTTAGCCCCAAACCTATGACTTCCCATCACGTTGTGTTTATTGAAACGCTCGTACTTTCACTATTAAACATAGCTATGGTTTTTATTGTTTTAATTTAAACTTCATGTGTTTAAGTGATCTCCATTCATGATTCAATTTTTCTCATAACATTTCTTTCACAAAGTTGATGGTTTAGCACTATCCTTTCAAGTTTCATAATGTGCAGTTCTAGTAATTTTGAATATCATTAGTTTTTTGTGCTTTCTTTTTTTTCTTCTTTTTGACAGACGGTATACTTTATACCGAAGTTTCTATTTGTTTTATTTCCACCACTGACAATGAATGCTTCCTTTTGACCAGGTACTGTTTTTGCAAACTCCCCGGACACGGCGTGTGTGTTGGGACTGAATGGCAAAGTGCTCACGTTCAGTCCTGTGGCTGAGCTAAGGAAGCAGACTGACTTTGAGTGAGTGTTCAAACAGATCTTAATTAACCATTGAATTTACATTAATGTCTTATCTGCTCTACTTATTATATTGTTTTGAGAGTTGTGTTTGTCCTCTCATTATAGGCACAGGATGCCCAAAGAGCAGTGGTGGCTGGGTCTGCGACTGATGCTCAAGATGCTGGCCAAATACCAGACCAGCTTTGATCAGTATGTCACGGGAGAGATTAGACACGTGACCCGTCGTTCTCTCAGTGAAGACCCTGGGTTTTAGATTGTCACGTACATTAAACTGACCTACACCAAACACACCTATTTACACCAGCTCCACTTTCTACCAAGAAAGTTCACAGCAGGGAAAAACACTTCTGTCAATGCAGTGTCTAAACAAGCACTTTGCCAAAAGTTGTTTAAAGCGTATAACAAATTCAGGGTGCAACAGTACAACTGATGCAGTGTATTAAACCTCAAGGGATGTATTCAATCTTAAAATCTTATTACTCCACTCAGTGTTATCAAAAAGTTGAAGTAATAGTTGCTAGCTAGATAAATTAATCTCAGCAGCAAATGACTGACGCAGTAGAGGCTATATTTCCTAAATGAAATTGGGGTGGGGCGGGGGTACAAATAAGTTTTAACAAATTATTTTAATACACGAAAACAAAAACCCCTTAAATGTTATCCTGTTAAATATTTGCTTAGCTGGATCGTTTCTCCAGAAGAGTGATACATTAGAAAATTACCAGACAAGCATTTAATTTTATATTCCCTTAACTTGAGTATCTAAAGTGTTCCTAAAAATTCTTAATTAACACTTATTCCCTAGAGTAAGCATTAATGCATTCTTGAATGAAGCATGAAAGGAAACTATGAATTTTCAGGAAATGTGCTTTTTGACAGTTTGTGTCATTTCCTGTTCATCTTGAGGTAACATTTTTTTTTACTAAGGCCAATTTTAGATCTGCGAAGTCCTCTGGACACGTCTCAGATTGGGAATTGCTTTTACAGATTTACACAAAACTAAAATGCTTTATGACTTTTACACAAAAAAAAAATAAAAATAATGAACCTCAGACTAACATTTTAAGACCAGAGTTGTAGAAAAAGGTTAGTAGGAGTGAGGCCACTTAAACCTTACAATTTGTGTGTGAGAGAGAATACAGCTCATGCTGTCTTAAACAAGACAAGCTCGTTGCCAAAAATGACATTATTATCAACTCCTACAATAGAGACGGTAAAGGTCGACCTGCAGCCTTCCCTGCTTTACACGCAGGTTTTTTTTTTGTTGTTGTGCATAAATTGTTTTACACTGGAATGTAAACCGTGTGAAGTCTAAGCTGCTCATATGTGATTTGTGTAATTAAGTGCCCATGTAATGTGAGGTGTATTCATTAAAAGGAAAAGGTATTCAAAAGCATGTCAGGAGTATTTACAAAGAACATTCTCTCCAGTATTGTTTTGATATTGTTATATCATATTTTTCTTTTCTACTGTTTTTGGGGGGGGAAAAAAACATTGTAACACTCCTCTGTATAAAGTAATGCAAAAACAGAAACTTAGATGTGAACCTAATGCCATATACTACATATGTATATATAAATTATATGCCATTTATATGTACATATGCCACAGTCCTGCCATTGTCGATCAATTATTTTATAGACGTCAAAGAACATCTTACATAGAACGCAAGAAAAACACATCAAACTTTTAAATTAAGCTCTACTATACCAGTGGAATGTAAATTTATGTTTTAATTCTATGACATTTTATATTTAGGGATGTTTTTCCATAACATCAAACAGAAATTATGTAAAATATTGCAGAACTGAAGCTGTTTTGCGATCATTGTATATTCATCATTCATGAACCTTGACAGAACATCTCAATAAAAGTCCTGTAATGAACTATTTCTAAAGTCAAACAAGGCAACTATGAAACAACTTCTTTTAAATGCTTGTAAGAATCTGACATGTAGTGCTAAGGCATGAGTTAAAATTTCCCAAAGTTGAAGGAGAATGGGAAAGCATCTCCAGACCCTCCTGACCCGGACTGCTTGTCCTGAGGGCTCTTGGAGCCAAACGAAAAGGCAAATTCCTCCTCTGGACGACTCTCTGATTCATCAAACAGAAATCCTGCCAAAGTAAACACTGATCGTATATGTTCATGTCACAAAAGACAAATGTCATGTGTTGTCTTTATAACTATTTTACCTGGCAGCTTTGCTTCAGGAGACTTCTACAGGCCAAAAAAGAAGTAAAACCAAACACACAAAGAATTAAGTAGTATGCATGAGAAAATAAGAATAGATAGTGAAGAAAACATGGACAAGAAACACATCACAGGAACTTACTATAATTTGATGGTGTTTGGTGGATTTTATTTTATAGTTTAAATTATGAAAGCTAATTCCTAATTTGGAAGCTTTTACCATGAAAAGTATAAACCATAAATGCATTTTTCCCCTTTATTTTATAGCTTAAGAAGATTATTTTGAGTTTTTCAAATATGTCTGAAATCAAGATTTATGTGCATATAAGTAAGCATCTAATCACTAAATTGATCATTCAAAGTTTCAGTGGATTTTGTGCAAATTTAACTCTCTTCTTTTTCCACAAACACATAATATGGCTAGTCTCAGGTAAATAGAAAAGTTAAAATTTGTACTAAAGAAAGATGCCAACTCCGTTTAGCTCAGTGGGACTGCAGAATCTTCATTCGCGTCTCAGCTGAACTTTGGAAGGAATTTTTGCATGGAATGAGGGTTGTGGAATTTGGTGCCGATTCCTTACACTGTACCTGCGTTCTGCGTGACAAACGTAACGGTCGGTGTGCAGAGCACAAAAATTTCAAACAACCAAGACCTATTGACTTGTATAAAACTCAATTTGGATTTAAGGCAGACGTGGAAAAAAATCTTTCACTTTAAGGCTCTTGATTAATACTTAATACATTGCATTATATTTATATCACATATAATATTATTATTTACTCACTAATAATACATTATAATAGTAGATTAAATATATTTCAGGCTATAATATGAAATAAAAAATTACATCATAAATTCTCTTTCTCCTAATGCATACCTTGCTAAAGTAAGAGCTTGAGAATGTAAAAGGTGACTCCTGGAAAACACAATATAAATATATAAATAACCATTGTCAGATAATCCAGCTCACACATACATAGTTTAAGTGTTGTGAAGAGCAGAAGGGATTTGTTCTTGTTTGTATTTAGTTGTAGGTTTTTTTTTTTTTTGGTATTTTTGGTCTAACCTCATGTTGGCTCGGCCCCACTTCAAAGCTGCAGTCAAAGCCAGAGAATGTAGGAGTGTTTGGTCCAGAGATCGCAGAGAAATCAAACACTGGTGGTTCTCCACCCAACTGCTGACACTGAGATGTACTGGGGCTGCTATTACACATGATATTATACATAATTAATTTATATCCTTATAATGTGAACAAAGAAGAGACTAGTCTCAGCCTATAAACAACACAACACTGTATGCACCCACTGCCCTGCCAAACTACACTTAAATCTATACGACTAACCAGGAAATTGTGTTTACAATAACATTAATTATTTTGTTACAACCACATATTAGAAGTGTCCACACTGTTCTAGTCATACTGATGGAGGAAATAGTTTGTGTTATTTGGAAATGTGTAGCTAGCTTAACAGGTGTTTTGGTCTCATGGCTTCATATACAGTGCCCTCCATAATTATTGGCACCCCGGGTTAAGCTGTGTTAAAAGCCTTAAAATAAATTCAGTTTTTTTTTGCAGAAGCATAATGTCACACTGAAAATTGTAGAAAAATATAAAGTGAATTTTAAGGGGAAATAAAAATCCCTGATTAACAAATAATTATTTTTCATAAAATAACCTGTTCCACAATTATTGGCACCCCTAACAATTCCTAGAAAATAAATGTAATTGAAGTATTTCTGTCATTTCTACAGTAGTTTACAAAGTTGATCAGAGTATCTAGAAACATTTAATTAGTAATTTATCACTTCCTGGGGTATAAATATGACATGACACAGAGGCCATTTCTCTTATCAACTCTTCAACATGGGAAAGACAAAGGAACACACCATTCAAGTAAGGCAGATGTGTGTCGACCTTCACAAGTCAGGCAATGGGTACAAGAAAATAGCCACCCACCTGCACCTGCTATCTACTGTGAGAGAAATCATTAAGAAGTTTAAAAAACAGTAGTAAACAAGCCTGGACGAGGACGCAAGTTTATTTTGCCTCCACGCACAAAGAGGAGGATGGTAAGAGAAATAAAAAAATTCTCCAAAGCTCACTGTTAAAGAACTGCAATAAATGATAGCATCTTGGGGTCACAAAGTCTCCAAAACAACCATCAGACACTACATGTATGTACATCTACATGCCAACAAGCTCTTTGGGAGGCATGCAAGGAAAAAACCTTTTCTCAGTCACAATCATAAACGCAAACGTTTGGAGTTTGCTAAACGGTACTGGGGCTTCAACTGGGACTGTGTTCTTTGGTCAGATGAGACCAAGATAGAGCTTTTTGGCAACAATCACGCTAAGTGGAACACAAAAGATGAGTATGCAGAAAAGCACCTCATGTCCACTGTGAAGTATGGTGGAGGATCGGTGATGCTGTAGGGCTGTTTCGTTTTCAGAGGCCCTGGGAACCTTGTTAGGGTGCATGTCAACATGAATGCTTTGAAATACCAGGACATTTTAAAGCAAAATCTGGTGGCCTCTGCCCGAAAGCTGGAGATGGGTTGTCACTGGGTCTTTCAGCAAGATAATGACCCAAAACATGTGGCGAAATAACCACACAAAGAATCAAGCTCCTCCTATGGCCAACTCAGTCCCCAGACCTTAACCCCATTGAAAACATGTGGAGTGAGCTGAAGAGGAGAGTGTAGAGGAGAGGAGTCGGGTCACTGGATGCTTTAGAGACATTGTGCAAAGAGGAATAGTCGAAGATCCCTCTTTCTGTGTTCTCTAATCTTGTGAAACAGTATAGAAGATTAGGTGTTGTTTTGTTGGCAAAAGGGGGTTGTACAAAGTATTAAACATCAGGGATGCTAATAATTGTGGCACCCATGTTTTGATGTAAAATAATTATTTTTTTCCCACTGAATAAATGCACTTGTATTAAAGGTTGGAATTTCCTCTTTTTTTCCATTGTGGTCCTATGTTATTTAGAACAAAACAGAATTTTTTTAGAAGCTAAAGAACACATTTTAACCAGGGATGCCAATAACTATGGAGGGCACTGTATATTTATTTGACACACAGACTTCCTGGTACATTTCTAGTCAGGGTCAGGGTGGATTGTATTCTTGCAAGTGAGTCCAATTCTGGGAATGTTAGGCACACACTGGGAATGGACCTTTATCATGTAATGTCATGACGTCTATCTACTATTGATGTTCGTCCTCAATAGTCCTGTCTACTTCTGTATGGCAAAATGGACATTGTTTATTGGAGGCCAGTGCCAAAACCCACATATGAAACCAATAACGGAAGCACTTTTAGCAAGAAAACACGTCTGATATCATGATGTCATTCCAGGGCAGTGGGTGTATACAGTGTTGTGTTGTTTATAGGCTGTGACTAGTCTCTTCTTTGTTCACATTATAAGGATATGTTCAAGATTGCGTCTGAACCGTCCATGTTTCAAGACTAACTACCTTCTAACACAGGACTGAATCACAAATCTCTCTCAAACCCCCTGATTAAGGGCACTACTTGGTGTGTAGAACAAGGGATTCGACACCCTACACACTTTACTACAGTAGGTTTCCATTCGACCCTAATTGGGATTCAACCTGGAACAGGTAGTTTGCTATTAATTAGAAAGATATGAAATGTCAGTATAAGTTATTTGCTTTATGAAGCGTAAAGCACATCACATTCAATAGCATCATCTCATTTGCACCAGAGATAATCTTTGAATGAGATAATGCTAGCACTAGCGAAAGCCACCAATTCCAGGAAGAATCACATTTATACACAGTCTGAGGTAATCACGTTCTAATAAAAAATCTAAATTCTGCAAATTAATATCCTTATTACCTTCTTCATCCATTCCCTCATGCTTGTTTCTGTTTTGAATAAGTTGCAAAGTTAACAACAATTTACTCCAGTTACTCTTTTGTCTGTGTAACAAAGCATCAGGTAATATGCTAGATAATCATCAAGCAATAGGTCATTACATGATAGTCGTGGTTGGCTCTGAAATATACATCAAACATAATTATCAATGAAAATACGGTGCTTCTGCATCCACTATTGTGACTGATGTCATGGTAATCACGTGTCTCCGAAAAATAAATACATTCTGGATGGGTCACCAGTCTAACACAGAGGACCATGCAAACACATATACATCCATTTAAGTGTAGCCAGTCCACTTACTAAATTTGTATGTGAACCTTTACACAACTGCAATGTTTTGACCCTGTATACAGGATTAAGAAGTTTAGGCGACGAGTGAGTGAGTGAACTCTACATGAACAGTAAATCAAACTTGGGATCGGATCAGGATCCCTAGAACTGTACTTCGTGTGTGTCACCACACCTCCCTAGAGGACAATATTTAACTTAAGGTCACAAGCTGCTGCTGAAACCCCCTGCCATGTCTAAACTTAATGCAGTTTCCATTAAGATTTAGTGACTGACAATAGTATGAATTTGTTTTCTGTTTAATGTACTAAAAATTTTTTACTGAATATCTGATGTACTCATTCTTTGATATTTTCTGGTATTTAAAAGTACAGATCCAAAAGGTAGTTTTGGCAGTACTGTACATTAGATCGAATGTTGGCGTATCCAGTTCACTCATTTGCATGGGGGACAATGGGGTACATGCTTCTTCCTCGTTGCCGCCCTTCTCCACTGAGGCTTCTTCGCTCTCCTGCTGCTCTTCTGCCTCTATCATCTCTTCGACCACATCGGTCTCAGAGGGGGTCTTCATATCCTGCTTAAGTCCAAAAAACAAATCAGAGGAGAATTTGTGTGCACAAACTCTAACCAGCGAATATGACGGGGCTCAGAGCCTCACTCAGCACTGAGTGTATATAATCTCATTTTGTTTTAACCAGGAAATTTTTTTAAATCTATACCATACTGCTCCAGGCAAAATAAGCATATCAGCAAATTAACGCCAGCCATACCACTTCAGCTGTGTGTTCTTGTTCGTTTTGGTCTGCTTCTTGAGTTTGTTCTGAGTGACAATATATACCAGAATAAATATGTGCATGAATTTAGGAGCTTAAAATAAATATGATGTAATTTGTATATAACAGGCATGAAAAAAACAGATATGTGTCGTTACCACGGCTTATTTCTGAGTCTGCCCATACGGTGCTACCAATTACACCCACTTCAGATAAATTTGACTCATCAACACCATCTGCTTGGTCATGATCATTTTCCAAAGCCTTCTCATCCATCTCAATTTGAAGATTCTCTAGTTCTGTCTTAGTAACCTAGACAGCAGAAATGAAAAAGGAAGAATTAGAGTATTTCAGCATATATTTTAAATAACAATCTTTGATTTTAAGTTGGCCAGGAATCCGTATGCTGACAGGACAGTTGCCAGACTGTAATGGAGATTGTAGGGCTGTTTTCACGAGTGATCAGATCACAAGCAGATCAGTGCAGTTACCAAACAGTGTAATAAAAATTACACACTTTCTAAGTAGGACAATGCAGCCCTTCATTGTTGTCCAGGACCCATTTAGCTGCTTTTGTTCACACTACAAAGGTTATGTGCTTATATTCTTATATGATTTAAAATCGTCCTCCAAAGTTGGTTTGCATGAACTGATCACAAGATGCCACCAGGGCCTACTCTCTGCTATGATGCTTTGTGTTGGGCCGGTACATAACACCTCATCAATGATTACTTTCCTATACAGCTTGCCTATGAAAAATCTCTACGGATATAATCTGTCAGTTCTGGACTAGCTAAGGTTAATTTTATTTAATTTACTATGAAGAAATAAATTATTTTGTTTTATATATATAAGGTGCAGATGATGACAGATGATCAGGCTGGTGATTAGTATACTGGTGAATGCTGAGTGGTTGGAACAGATGAAAGGGAAAATGTGGTTGCTGATGAGGTTGTTACATAAACAACCAAGTTTTAAAATGTATCTTTAGGCACTTTTTTAGCTTTGAGGCTAGAGGATCCTGCAAAGAGTTTCTGGTAGTTTTCCATTCTGTCGCAGTAAAACATTTGTTCACATTCCTTTAATTTAATCTAAATCATTCAATTTCACTCACTCACTCATCAATACTTAATCCTGTATTCAGGGTGGCGGGGAGACTGGAGCCTATCCCAGGACACTTAGGGCACGAGGCAGGATACACTCTGGACAGGGTGCCAATCCATCGCAGATCATTCAATTTCATTTTAATTTAATTCAAGAAATTTGGGGACAATCATGTTTTTTGTCATGACTCTCTCTTTTTGTTTACCTAGTTTTTCTGTCAAGTCCATGATCTCATCATGTTTGCGTTCATATCACCACCTCCCTGTGATAAGCCACATCTTTTATGTTGTTTGAATTTCCTGCTTCTTTTCCTGAACACACATCTTCCTGTTTGTATTTAGCTTCCCTTTGAACACTGGCTCATTGCCAGATTGTATTCATGCCAATGCTCTTGAAACTGCACTGTTGTCTATGTCTGCTGATCTTGTGATTTTATCTGGTCACATTGTTCAAGTCAGTGTAGTTCGTGTTAGGACTGTGCATAAAGTTACACAACCCATGTTGATCATCGTAGAGAGTATGGTTTAGTTTTAAGGACTCGCAGTTTAGAACTGTATGTCCTTGGACTATTTTACCTGTAGTTGCGGATCTTGACGTAATGTCACATCAACTCCAGACTGACTGTCACTCTCAGGTGGTGATGCTCGCTGTTCATTCATTTTAACATGTTTCTGAACACTAAGGAAGCATTCATGGATGAAGAAGGCGTGATATTTTATAAACAAGCATAAACTGCTGTAAACATACATTTACCTGTCACACATGTCATGGTTCTCTGTAAAAAAAAAAATTTAAAGTTGAGAAAAATGCAGAAGGTAGAATAGAACAAACATAGAATAGATATTCTGATATCTGGTTGATGAATTACTATGCATAGCTTTTAATTCTTTCTCTTTTGCTATTATTTCCTCTTCTTTGGCTCGAATTCTTCTCTCAATTTCTTCATTCTCATCCTGAATCTTTAGGAGTTTTGTGGCCAGAGGATTCTGCAAATACTGCTCTTTATGCTGCTGAAAGATTTTCTGGTAGTTTTCTATTCTTTCCTGAAACACTTGCCTTTGGGGGAAAAAAATTAAAACAGTTTGTATTGATCCATACTGCTATCGATCCTAGTGAAAAACATTTGGTGTTCATGTTAAAATTTTATTCATACATGTCCTGATTATAGCTTTCCTGCTTCCTTTCAAGCTCAGCTTCTAGCATCTTCTCATACTGAAGCAGAAGACCACTGGCTCCACGAAGACTGGCAAACACAAAATAGTAAAAGTTTTTTTTTTTTTTTAAATGCTGTGAAGAACTTGAATAAAAAGTATAAATAGAAGCTCTCGTCTAATTTAATATACAGATTAGGGATTCTAGAAATCATAGACTGTAGACAATTTGTTAAAAGAATTTGCTTTAAACATACCTTTTAACATTTCCTTTATAACATTTGACAGTGTTTTGTTTTTGCTGAATGTCCTGCTCTAATTTATTTATGGACTTGTGAGTTTCATCGACACATTTTTTCTTTTCTTCTATTTCTGCTTTAAAATCTGTAGTGAGAAGTTTAGACAAGGATGTGCTCAAAATCCAGTAGGATGATGAAATAATATTTCTTTATATAATATTTCAATTATTTTTTAAATTTATTCTGAGAAAGTGGGAAAATATTCTACATAAGGTAAACCATGCCTGCAATACTCACTTTGAATTTGTTGTGTCAAGTCATCCTTGTTCTGGGCTAATTCTCTTGTCTCTAAAGCTGTTAAACATGTTAAAATAATCATTAGGATTATTTATGGGGAAAAAGGAAAAGGGGGGCATTAATAATAATACCAGAATAATTATATTGTGACAAACTGTTGACCATATAGTGGGACACCTGAACATTACCTCTACTATATATGTGTTTGTTCATTAACCCATTCCAGATTTGCTGTTCTAATAAGCTTCACTCTTCTAGGAAGGCTTTTCACTATATTTTGGAGTGCAGCTATGGGGATTTGTGTACATACAGCTACAAGGTACAGATAGGGTAGGTGGGTTTGAGGTAGGTGGATGAGTGGGTGGGTGTATTTGGGTAGGTTTGGTTGTTGTGTGCGGAGGTACTACAGTATATTGATCTGAAAGGTAACATCCAGTAGCAAGGATAGTAACACAATAGACTTGTAAGAGGGTGAGTAATTATTGACTCGCCCTCGTAGGTGCAAATTCAAATCATCATGCAGTGAGGTTAGCGAGGTCACGTAAAGCATTTTGTTTTGAGGACACTTGGCATTCCATGTCATTCGACCTTGTCAAGCCATGTCATCATAGACCTTGCTTTGTGCTCGGGGACTCTATTACACAAGTAAAGGTTCAGACCCCGTGTCTTCAGTAAAAAGAAAACATAATGTTACAGAGATAAAGACACAACATTCTGTTACAACTGTGTGCTTTTAGTTGTGTGGAACAACAGTTTGTTGAATGTCCACATTATGGGTGTGATGTTCAAGTGTACAGATATTTTGGCTCAGTATTGTGTAACACATTATTCCTCCGGATAACCTAGGTAAAGAATTCAAGCCACAGAACAAGTCAAGATAACATTATTCACATACTCTACAGGATCTCCTTAGAGAATGAGAATATATATGGAGCATTTTTGCTTCCCACAGTCAAGGTCAAAATGTCAGGTCAGTTGTCAGAGGCTTACCTAACTGAAGCAAAAGGTTGTCCAAATTTACCCAACCAGACTGGTGATCCATTATTGCCTAAAAAGAAATCCAAAATTGTTCAAACTTCTATTAAGAAGTACAATTTAGCAACATGGATCTAACAAACTCTCTAGTCTCTAGCTAACTTTTTAAACGAATGAAAGTTCACTCTTTCAATGATATCTTTACGTTTCATACATTGGAGTCTCAGAAACAATTAGTTCTGTACGTCACCTGTAAGTAAAAATGACACTTTTTACCAATTTAACATGCGGTTAAACGTTGCTTTTTAAAGCTATATGGTCAAACATTTCCTCACAGGAAACTCACAGGCTAATCCTTACAGCAACAGAACGTCACCTTCACGCGCCCGTCCTCACAGGAATATACTGTACAGTATTATAATTGAAGCTGTATTACTTATTTTTATTACTAGTTTATTAATATTAAAATTGAGTAGTGATTGGTATAAAATGTATTAAAGCATAGTGAGAGGAGAGGTATATATATATTTTTTTAATCCAAAACCGTTGGGCTATAAATATGGTAGTTTAAATGCCCATATAAGGCAATTAACGTGCACGAGCGTTGAACGTTTATTTGAACGCAGAGCTCGTGTACGTTCTAGAATGTACTCGGACTTTTTGTTTTGTTTTAAAATATTACACTTGGCAAATTTACAGACTAAAATAATAATTATAATATAATACGTATTATAATACATATTACATATACTGTAATACGTCGTGTCTTCCAATCATCCTTAAATTAATTGTTTATATATTATAATATTTATAATATTGTCATAAAGTATTGCTAATAAACTGTTTAAACTGTACAAACATCATACACCCATATGTGTACATTTCTAATGTCTTCTAACACAGAGGTTAGAAATATACATTTTACTTTAAACGTTTTATATGTAATCAAACGAAACTGCATTTAAAAGAAAACAGCTTTATTCCAAACGCAGCCATAATTCTTGACTAGGCACACTACACGTACTGCGCAGCAGTCTATTACGTAGTACACTTCATTAAAAAAGAATTTATTTGACATACGGCTCAGCTCACTGATTGGGTGTGACAGCGGTTGGGCGTGGTTAAATCTGCGCTGGAACAAAGTAGAATCCTATTGGCTGATCCCATAGCTTTTGCAGAATGAGTGGGCGGAGTTAAACCTGTGCTGGATCTGCGGCGCATCTGCATGGCGGATGTGGATCACAATAAAATGAGATAAAACACCAGTCTGGATCTGCTGCGTGTCCACGAGATCGTGCTCTCGTACCTGTGCGGGTAAGATTGTTGTTTTTTTTTTTAGTTGTATCTGTTCGCCAGGGGATGTTTAGTGTTGAGTGGATCAGTGGTAGTGGTGGGGTGTGATCAGCTGGGGGAGAAAAACACACCACACCAGATCACACCAAGCGACTGTTCTGTAGATAAATCACCGTTATCACTGCTTTATTGCAATGTACACACACATGCATTATTAATCTTAACCTGATGTAAATTACTGTCCCATTCTGCTGCCTGTTTTTTCCTGACTTCCTCCGTGTATTCGCCGTGCTTTTGAAACAATAGATGATGGAGCTCCATTAGCCTGAAAAGGGTGTGGGCACACAAAAAAAAACTTTCATTATGCTAAATTAATGCATTTACAAACAAACTCCCACAGCTGAAATATGCTTTTATTTATTTATTTATTTCATTTCAGTTGGCTCACACACACGCATATTGTTGTTAATGAGTGGGCATATCTATTTTAATAAATGTATCACATTTCACAACGTATGTACAATGTCACAAAGCAGTTTCACAAAAATCTGGATACATCCGTCCATACATCCATTCATTGTCCATACTACTCACTGTGTGAAGTGTTGCGGCGATAGGAAGAGGCTCTCCCAGGGACCTCATGGGGCACAAGGTGGGGGATACCCTGGTTGAGGTGCCAGTCCAAAGCACAGCACATGCGTGCACACACCTAATCATACAGTAGTGTGCAAATGTCTTTACCCAATCCTCATTTCTTAATATTTTGCTTCCAAAGAGCTTGTATTTTTGACATGGTATTTTTAACAAGGACCTATTTTTTTGGATCTAATTTTCTCATTAATTCATTCTCATTAGGAATCCAAAATCATCTAGCTTAAGGCATGATCCAGTGAGAATCAGGTGCAGATGATAACAAATGAGCAGGTCGTTGATTAGTGTACAGATAATGTAGTTGAGTAGTTGGAACAGACGAGGGGAAATAAGGTTGAGATTGTGATTGTTACATTACATAAATAAGTAATTTTTAAATTGTATCTTTAAGAAATTTGCAGCCTGTCACGGTAAAACATTTGTCCCTATTTCTTTCATTTAATCTATATAATTAACATTAAAAATGAGGGGTCAAGACTTTTGCACAGTACTGTACACTGGGCAATTTGGAAATTAAACTCTGCGATAAATATATTGTAGCTTAATGAGCACAAATAGCCACAGCCACACCTCCAAAATATAGTCGAAAGCCTTCCCACAAGAGCAGAGGTTATAATAACAGAAAAGTAGGTATTAATCCAGGATAGAATTATCAGAAAGCATATTTTTGCTTGATGGTAAAGTGTCCACAAAAGTTTGACTATGTATTGTATAACTGACCAATGGGTGCTGAGCGGAGTTTGGGAATAGCGTAACGTCATCACATTTCTTTCTTGAAGATGATGGCTCACTACTGTCCTTCCAGGTTTTAATAATGCGCTGAACAATTCTTAACCCAGTTTTGTAATAGGTTCATCAATCTCTTTATTTGCTTTCTTTGCTTGATGCAGGACAATAATTATGTTATATAATAACATCTCTGCCACAACCACAAAGTATGTCTCCTGAAGAACCTATTCTAAGAATTCTAAGAAATGAGAAGCTAGTTATTGAATCATTTAGGGTTAAGGAACTTGGTGCCAGCTGAACCATATATCAATGGAATGTTCTTAACTATTTGTTTATTTATTTTTTGTTTTTGTATTTATGTGCATCATATTTGTTTAAATTTTTCACACACTAGATTATATTAGATTCTAAATATGTACAAGGTCTCTGGAGCAACCATGTCTTCTAATACTTCCTCAGGATGTCCATGCTTGAAAGGGAACACCAGGCTGCCTGAGGCCATTCACTTTCCCGCATACATCAGCTCCTGCAGAGGTCTGTTAACTCACAGGAGTGACTCGTCAGTGCAGCATGGAGCAGGTGGAGCAGTCAGGATCAGAGAGCCCCCAGCCATCATCCATACAGTCAGACACATCTACAGCTCCAACAGAGGAAGGAAACAGCGGAACAAGTACCCGCAGGAAGCGCAGGAAGAGGGAGCAAAGGCCTGAATCCATTATCGTGTACCGGTCCGACACAGAGAGGACCGATGGAGACGAGCGTAGTGGAGACGTGGAAGTGACAGAGAGAAACTCAGAGGAAGGTGCTAAATTTCTCTCGACCCCAACTGGGGAAGGTAACTTGATATGTGAAAGTCCATGCCTTAAAATTTAGTACAAACACTATTTCTGTAAAGCAGAATTTTTCTTCTGAATAATTTACTTTATGTGGCCGGGGATGCATAAATGGTCTTGCACTTAATTTGTCATCGTGGACAAAATCTCTTCCAACAGCAGAAATGTGTTTTTTTTGTGAATGTATAGTCAGGATGTGTATAAGTATAAACATATAATAATCTATATATTTGAAATAGTAATACTAAACACATAATAGCGTTAAATATGCATACTTAATATAAAATACAGACAACTGACTAACCACAAACATTAATTAATTAAAATACACATAATTAAATTGAAACCCTTTTATAATATGATTTTTAACCGACGACAATATACACAGATCAGCCCTAACATTATATCCTCTGCCAGGTGAATTGAATACACTGATTATCAATTATAATACACTGATTCTGTTTATTATAAGTGATAATCAGTGTAATCAGTTCTCCTCTGCCCTGTGCCCCGTAGAACAAAGGCTGGTCCCATAGAAAAGCCAATGCAGCACAAACCGGCAAACAAGTCAAAAGAACACCCGTGCATCACACCTTGTCACGCATGTAGCCCAGCAGACAAAAAGTTCACAACTGCCGACCCGGCCTTTAAATTCCTCAGATCTCAAATCTGACTGAGAACCCATGAGAAGTGCTGGACAAACAAGTCTGATCCATGGATGCCCCATCCCAAAACCCACAACACCTAATGGATCTGCAGTTAATGTCTGGGCCAGACAATACAACACACATCCAGAGGTCCCATGGACCCAAGCCACAAGGTTCAAAGCCACCCCAGTGTCCCAAGGGGAACCTAGAGCCTAAGTGGTTTTAATGCCAATGGATTTAAAGTTATGATTGATCAGTGTATACACTGCCTAACCAAAAAAAAGGCAATATGGTATGCAATGTGGTGACCAATTCATGTGTGAAAATGATTCCTCATGCTATCTGAACCACCTTAAAAAATGCACTGATGTGATAACCTGGTCATTTAGTACATCCAGGTCATCAGCTGACTTCATTTTATTGCCACATAACCTTCCTGAGGCTAGACGTGACCAGTTGAAGCAACCCCAGATCATAACTGCCTCCAGAGGTTTGTACAGTGGGCACTATGCATGATGGGTGCATCGCTTCATGCACTTCTCACTCTGGTGACTCCATTGCTCTGGAATGGGGTCAGTCTGACCACTATGAGGACCACATGACCTTTTTTTTTCATTCTTCTAAAGCCCAGTCTTTATGCTCCCTAGCAATTTGAAGCACTTTTTATGTTTAGTCTCACTAACAAGTGGTTATATGTCTACATAGCTGTTCTTGTCATACCTTGAGTGTGGAAATGTTCTTACTTGCACAATTAAACATAGATGTTTGTAAAGTGGATTTTTTTTGTGCAACTTCACAAAGCATTACATTTTTTTTTTACCACATTTCTTCCACCAAGTTGACAGTTTCAGCATTGCCCTTCCAGGTTTTAATAAACAAATTTTAAATTAATAATTAATTAAATGTGGTGTTGAAGGGTTCTTAACCCAGTTATTTATATATAAATACCCAGTTATTATATATACAAGTGATGTTTAAGATGACATAACATTATCAGATGTGATTTCTTGCTGAAAGTGCTAGACTGTGCAGACAGTACCAAGCTGCTTTCACCCATGCTTGTCATCGACAGTTGATGCAGCATGATGCGTATAGTTAAATGTCTCAGTGTTGTTACTGTCTATCATCACTATAAAATTCCTCTTGTTCAATCAGGTTACTCAGTCTGAACTGTTGTAAACTTGTCTTAACAAATCAGTAATAATATTTACTCACTTTGAATTTCCAGGAGGCTGGAATCTACCCCCAGACAGCCGCTATGTGACGTTAACCGGCACCATCACACGAGGGAAGAAGAAAGGTCAGGTGGTGGACATTCACGTCACACTGACCGAGAAGGAGCTCCGTGAAATGGCCAAGTCTAAGGAGCGTCTGGATGCTGAGTGTGAAGCAGCAGGAGGAGCAAAGCGCTCGTGTAGTATTGGAATAGATCAGGGTCCTCATGTGGTGCTATGGAGTCTTTCATGTGCTCCTGTCATCTTCCTGCTCTCCTTCATCACCTCATTTTACTACGGCACACTCACCTGGTATAATGTGTTCTTAGTGTACAATGAAGAACGGACGTTCTGGCACAAAATCACAGTGTGCCCCTTTCTCATCATTTCTTATCCGCTGATCATCATGGTTGTGTCGTTGTCTTTAGGGCTGTACTCAGCAGTGGTACAGGTGTCCTGGGTGTTCAGTGAATGGTGGTTCTCGGTTAGGGATCTAGAAAAAGGATTCTGTGGCTGGGCCTGTGGAAAGATGGGCCTGGAGGACTGTTCTCCATATAGCATTGTAGAATTACTTGACTCGGACACAATTTCAGGAAGTCTGCAGGGAAAAGGTCCTGGCGAGGGCGTGCAGACTTCCTCTGTGTGAGGGTTGGACTCCATCATCTGGTGAATTGTTTTTTTGTGTGTGTGTGTGTGTGAAAAC
Source organism: Clarias batrachus (assembly GCA_003987875.1). Classification (NCBI taxonomy): domain Eukaryota; kingdom Metazoa; phylum Chordata; class Actinopteri; order Siluriformes; family Clariidae; genus Clarias; species Clarias batrachus. Next base: position 600,466 of record QMIH01000054.1, read on the forward strand.
AATGTTTGGATTAACGTCTTTTTGCTGGTCCTGGAACAACATTCAACCTGACCCATCAGTACTATCTGATGTTATTAGTTTACACTTCTGGCTTCTCCCTCACCTGAGTTAGTGCATTGGTCAGCTTCCACATGGTGCACAATAAGTAGTTTGAACCTATGGCAATCTAATGTTTATCAACCTGAACTGCAACGATTCAGTCAGAAAATGAGCCATCTAACAAAGTACTCTACAAGTACATAGGAAATTTTTGCAGTTCCAGTATTTTAATAAATTTCGGTTTTTATAATTTTATATATTAGTTTAACTTGAAAATCCTTAACATACTTAATCATTTCTTTTTTTCTTTTTTTTAAGGCTTAGCCAACATTGGCTAACGATGCACTTTTATTTTCGCTAACATTAGTTACAGATACTGTTGGTTAATGTTATTTACAGAAACACTTTAGTTACAGATACACTTGACTAAAATTACAGAAACTATTGACTAATGTTAGTCACAGTTACATTTCACTAATATTAGTCACAGTTACACTTGGCTAACATTAGTTACAGATCATTTTAGCTAATATTAATTACAGATACATATGGCTAACATTACAGATACACTTGGCTAACGTTAGTTACAGTTGCACTTGGCTAACATTAGTCGCAGATCATTTTAGCTAATGTTAGTTACAAATACAGTTAAATTAACATTAATTGCATGTAATACTTCTACTTCAGTCCACTTATGAACAAAGTTTCTACATTTTTCAGGAAGTAAGCAGTGAAGCTGACTGGAAATAATTTTGTGGGCCATTTTAAATCTTGTCACTACAGTTATTCTCACTTTTATCTGTGTGCAATGTTTGGTAAAATTCTTAGCTGTTTCTGTATCCTAAAATAGAAAACAAAATGCAGCGATTACTGAAGATGAGTGAATAAATGACTGAAAGAGTAAAGTCCACAGGATCCCACAGATGATATTAGATGGCAGTGACTGGTTAAAATGTTAAAATGTTGTATGAGAAATAACAAAGCGATGTTGTTGTAGCAACAAGCCCTATTTCTATGTTCACTGAGTACATGTGATGGTAGATTAGATCTAGTTGTCTTGATTAAGTGTGATTGCTTACAGTATTGGATCTCATTATTGCTTGTGTAATGTAGCCATGTCAGTGTAAAAACCTAAGACCTACAAATAAGGTAAGGAGCTCATGTGACATACTTTATTTGGGTTACTGTATTTCGCCTTTTTTTTTAACGACAAACTTTTTTGTTACACCCTTATTCAGTGATCCTCTTGCATCCTTTTATCCACAGGAAATTTTACTTTCTTTACGTTTTTATTCATATATTTATGCTATTTATTTTTTCTCTATTTAACAAATTGTGTCTGGGGGAGAACTTTTCCAAGACTACAATTTAAACTTTAAAATATTTGAAACAGTCAATTTTCATAAAAGTCCTGTGCTGTACAGCTCATCACTATTTGAATGAGTATTGCTCAATAATTAATTTGTAATGACTGGTGATAATGTATTTTATTAAATTCTGTTTATTTTCCTTTGCACACACTGTTTCCTAGTGCAAAAATGATCTTTTTGCCTTTTGTAAAATACTTAACACTATGAAGGTTTGAATTGCACCTACTGTGATTAGATAAAGTATAAGCTGTTTTTTTTGTTGTTGTAATGTATCACATGACAAAATTAATGGTGATTATTGTAATCAGTTTTCCTGTTACACACGGACAATTGCGCATGTGTTCAAAATATACAATATGAAACAACCTGAAATGAAATAAAATTCCTACCTTTGCATAAAATAAAGCCCTTTCCATCCTTTTGATACACCTACTCTAGGTCTGATACTGAATTGGCTCTCTTAGGGCTTTTTAGGAACATAAGGTCATGTATTATAAATAGGTTATATTTGTATATGCAGCTTTTCACTGATTTACATACGAAGCCAGGGTGGATACTTCAGCTTTGTGTATATTTGTCTGCACATACTGTATAGCACTGTGTAAAAGTCTTAGGCACGGTATGTTTGTAGTAGACATTCTTTTAAAGATATTTATTTGTGCATTACTTTACGTTTCATTAAAGAAAGAACTAAAAAACAAGCAAGTTTAACAGATTTCCCAGGAGAACTATGGCAGATTCTCCAAGACTTTTAGTAAAACCAACAATCCAATTTCCAACATGTACCAGAAATTAAAATTCAAAGTTTGTAACATCAAACATTGTCTTTGTTTAGTTTTTACTTTTTTATTGCTATTCATAGCGTATTGTTTTATCATTGATTTCTAAAATCGGGACTTTTCATTGGGTGAAAATTTACCTAGACAATATTTAATTGCTATAAAACTTCCAGGAAGCCTGGGACAATGCAGACTTCGTGAATGGCCTCCAAGAAGTCCAGATCTCACTCACTCCATTTGATTTTTTTCCCTGTGAGGCTTTACAAAGAAGGAGGTGTACAGGACAAATCCTTGCACACTGGAGAACTTGGAGGCATGGCCTCAGGAGGTTCTCAGCAATATCCCAATTGACTTCCGTCAGAAGAAGTATGCATTCCATCCTCTGCCGTTTGAGCAAACTGGCTGATGTCATTGGTGCCTACACTGAAATTTAAAGATTTTCTTTCATTCCTTGGCTCCATGTGAAGAGCATATATCAGAAAAAAAAAATTCAATGAATTTGAATTTACACATTTATATTGCATAGAGGATGATTGGGTCCACTGAACTCTGAAAATTATAGGTCATGTGTACCTTCACTCTGTCCTCCTCCTGTAAGTATGCGTGTGTGTGTGTGTGTGTGTGTGAGAGAGAGAGAGAGAGAGAGAGAGAGAGAGAGAGTGTAAGTTTTGTGTTATGGCCCTGTGAAAGGTTGCAAACATTGTCATACAACATTTTTGCAAAATTCAAGCACAGACACCTGTCTGCTCTCACATTCCCGCGCACTTTACCCTGTGTCTTGTGGGGACCAACCTTTATTTGCTCCTATTCTATTGCATTTTTCATATCCCAAATTGAGGGCCGGACATAATAAATATAACTTTGTGGTTCCTTATCACAATTTATCAAGATTTTAATTCCTGAAAGTCTGACAGTCTCAAAAGAAGGTTGACACTGAGCATCAGCTAGTTCCAAAATGAAGACGAGACTCAGAACCAGCCCATCAGCTGCCAGTTTCAGAAACAGAAGCCCGTCCCTCGTGTGTTGTATAGGCTGGTATGAAATCGTAATGTCTTCAGCTGGGCTGGTGTGTTGGCTAGACTGACATGGTTCAGCTTGCATTGTGTACAATGACGTGAAAGGGTTAAACTTCTAATTAAGTTCATATAAATCAAAATCAATAGTTGCTTAATTTGTAAATCTGTTGATTTTTTTTCACTCATATTGATAATAACGTTTTTAATTACTTTTTAATAAAAAAGAATGAGTAGCACTTTAATTCATAAATGTAATCGAACAAAAGTAAAGAGCAAATATTAACCATATATCCTGTATATATTGCTTATAATCAGGATGAAGTAAACATCTGTTAAGTATTTTAACATAAAATTGATTGTGTTGAATTAAAACCTCGAACATGGAGCTGGAACACTGGCTGAGTAACAAAAATATGAAGACCACACAAGGGTTAAAGGGCTTCCGGAACCATTTCCACAACTCGGAACGAAATGTGTCGCGTCTGTGTTTTCCCCCGGACCCATAACAGTGTGCAACCAGCGAGATGGCGCGAGCGGCCAAGGTAAAAAATAATGATGAAAAAAATAATAATGTACAGTGTTTATAAACACGCAAGATGTTAATTAGATTAATATATTTGCGTGAATGTTAACAAAACTGCCTTGGTATAACTTGCATGTTATTTGTACGATAATTACATGAAAATTCACTTAGCTACATGTTCAGACTTGTCTGAATGAAGGCAGGTAGTGAGTTCCAGGTGGAGTGACTTTAAGAACAAAAGAATAATAATGATAATCATAATAATTTTCATTAAAAATGCATCTTCTCAAGTGTGTAATTATTTTTTTCCCTCGCCAGCACAAACGTACTGAGACAGTGTTTAACCCACAATAAAAGATTAAATACATATGATAGAGACATAATCTCTATCATATATTATACAACATAAATGTATATATTTATTATCATCAAATATTGTATTGCTACCACAATGAGCCCTAGTCACCTGACAGGCAGGGATACCATTAATAATAATAATAGTCATAATCATAATAATATTAATTTTAAAAAAGGCCTGTAATATTTTTGTGTAAAAAAAAAGAAAAAAAAAAGCATTTTGTTTACCAATCTTGCATTAATATTTACGACGGCTGGCACACAACTAAGAATGATTAGAACAGGGATTTAATATTTGATGTAAAATTATGTTTTTTATGTAATATAATTTTTTATTGCAATTAGATTAGGGGTGGCCAATCCATGGCAGGGGGCATGGGTTTTAAGGGTAATTGAATGCAGATGGCGTTATTTTTCTGGACAGATTTATTAAAAATATACTTGCTGCCTGGCCATGTGTGAAAAGTTTAGAGTCTGTAGGATTATAGGCGAATGGCCACATTTTACAACCGCAAATGTAATCCAGATCTAAACTTTAAATATATATATTTTTTAATCGATTTTGGAGTCAGTGTGGCGATACATGAATTGCCATGCAAAAGAATCATGATACTTCAATAAATCTATTTAGAATACAATATATTATTTTTGCCATGTTGCCCCTTTCGAAGAAAAAAACCCCCAAAACATTTCACTGTCTCTGTGTAAATTGAATGCATAGACAAGAATGTACGTCTAGTTCATATTTAAGTGCACACTTTCTCTTTCTTTCTTTAGTCAGCTGTGGTACTCTGCATGGATGTGGGCTTCTCTATGAGTAACTCTGCCCCTGGTGATGAAGCTCCATTCGAGCAAGCTAAAAAGATTATTCAGAAATTCGTACAGCGCCAGGTACCTTTCTTTTCTTTAATGCTTAAGTTAAACAACATGCATCGATTTGGCTAGTCTGCACAGTCTCAGCATAAATCAACAATCATTTTAGGTCTTTGCTGAAAACAAAAATGAGCTGGGGCTGGTCCTTTTTGGAACGGACAACACTAAGAATCCGCTCGCTCAAGATGGCCAGTACCAGAATATCTGTATTCACCGTCATCTGATGATGGCCGACTTCGAACTTCTGGAGGAAATTGAACATGAGCTTCAGCCTGGTTCTCAGCATGCTGACTGTATCCTTTCTAATAGTTTGATAGTGTAATACCCTTTCCCTACAGAGAGATTCACAGCTCAAGCTAGTGACAAGAAAAAAGCTTTTGTTGAAAGGAAGCCATAAGAAATCCCATTTGCAGTTTGCGACAAGCCCTGTGAGGGACACGGCAAACATATTGAAGGATGTGCTCTCATCAGATGGAACCAAAATAATTTTTTTTTGGTTTAAATGCAAAATGCTATGTGTGTGGGTAAAACTAACAGGTTTTGGCGGTGGTGTTTTGTTGTGGTGTTGCTTTTCTTCAGCAGGGACAGGAAAGCTTGTCAAGAGTAGACGGTAAGATGGACGGAGCTAAATGCATGAAATCTTAGGAAAAAAAATTGTAAAATACTTGAGACTGGGGAGGAGGTTCACCTTCCAGCAAGACAACAATCCAAAACATACAGCTAGAGCTACCAATGGAATGGTTTAGATCAAAGCATATTCATGTGTGCTAGTCAATGTCCAGATCTAAATCCAATTGAGAATCTGTAGCAAGTCTGGAAAATTGCTGTTCACAGATGCTCTCCATCCAATCTGACTGAGTTTTAGCTATTTTGCAAAGGAGAATGGACACAACTTTGTGTGGTAAAATAACAACTGACTGTTGTTATTGTTGTTACTTAATTGCCTAATGCCAAATATGTTATTTCATAGTTTTGAAATTTCCAGTATTGTTCTCCAGAAATGAAAATCACAGAACAAAAAAATTTGAAAAAAGATTTTGAAGGTGTGACCAAACTTTGAACTGGTACTGTACATGTACTTAACCCGGATTATCAAATTGGTGCAAATATTCATAAGTCACACATCCTTTAATGCCTTGTGCCTCACACTGCTTCAATAAACGCCTTCATACATTGGTTGGTGGATAGATAGGATATAGATTGGATATGATAGATTGATGGATGGATATGCCTACAATTAATAGCTCTTATTATTGTATTATTGTCAGTATTATTGTTATGCAGTGAACAACAATATCAAAATGTTAGCAAAACCATGACATGATGGCTTCCAGGGCTTGATGCTCTCGTTGTATGCATGGATCTTCTACAGAAGGAAACTATGTAAGTTATTTAACTGCCTTGCCATATGTTGTTGTTTTTAAAGATTTCTGAAGGTTAAATGATGGGATGTGTTTATTAGGGGGAAAAAGTATGAGAAGCTGAATATTGCTGTTCTCACTGACCTCAACACACCAGCCTGTGAGGATCAACTGGACGTCATCATTGGCAACTTAAAGAAAGCTGGCATTACCCTGCAGTTCTTGTAAGAGTTTTTTTTTTTATGATTGTATGTTTCAGTTTGTTTCATGTCATTATGTTTCACTATTCTAAAAAAATACACAAGGTCACAGCATGAAGTGGGAGGTCACATGCCCTAACTATGTCTGTGTGTCTGTCTGTGTGCGTTTGTGTGATGGTAGCCTGCCATTTCCCGTGGATGCAGATGAAGGGGCTGCTGGAATGGGAGACAGACCAGGACCGAGGCCTCCACCCCAGAGTGGAAAAGGGCTGAGCAGGGAGCAGAAGCAGGGGCTGCAGATGGTTAGGCAGGTCATGAAGTCTCTGGATGAAGAAGATGGCCTAGACGAAGTCTATACTTTTAGGTACAGTGGACATTTGACATGTCAAACCTGGTTAATATTTAACTTTTTGGTTTTGTTTGTTCGTACTAGCATGATTTTTAAGGGAAACATGTGTGATTATAAAAAGTCTTCCATCATTTCTCACTACTTATTAATGTGATCTGTTTAAAACTGGTGGTTTATAACTCAGAATCTTTTTAAATTTTGTAACATGATATATCCATAACATGGTTTATAAAGAACTGTCAATGTAAAAGTAACAGTAACTCTCATAACCTACATAAAACCTAATAAATCTCATCTAAGCAAGCCAAATTCACTTTGCAAAAAAAAAGATATATATATATATATATATATATATATATATATATATACTTTAATTTGTTATTTCTTGGCTGTAATTGTTTTTCTGTTAAACAGCGATGCTGTGGAGAGGCTGTCCATCTTTAAGCGGATTGAAAGAAGGCCGATGGCTTGGCCCTGTCAGCTTACTATCGGGAACTCCATATCCATCCGCATTGTTGGATACAAAGCAGTGAGTTGTGTTTAAACTTGACAGCAGCTATAGGGGTGAGAGGACACGGTGATGTACTAAATCCTGACCCTGATCTAATTTCATCCAATCAGCCAAACATTTGCCAGCAGAATAGGGCATAAAATCACATGCATACGAGTTTTGATAAAACTCAGTTACTAATTACTTCCCAGTTTGATTGTGGTATGGCTGTCTTTTGCCAGACTGGTTGGTTTGTATTTTTTCGAAATTGCTGATTTCTTAGGCTTTTCACACACACACAAGGATTTGCGCAAAATATAGTAAAAAAAAAAACACCATGTGGCGTGTGGGAAAAAAAAAGTAATGCACTTTCAAATGTAATATACATATTGTGGTTGGTAGAAGGGGTGAATACAAACAATAGCACTGTTAATAAATAGCCTAATTTGTTTTGCTTTGTTTTTTTTCCCCTATAAAGGTGTGTGAGGAGAAGATTAAGAAGTCCTGGGCCGTCGTCGATGCTGAGAGTCACCAAAAAGATGACGTAAAGAGGGACACTGTCTACTGCCTCAATGATGACAATGAGACTGAAGTGCAGAAAGATGATGTCATTCAGGGTGAGACATGACCCTTTGGGTTCCTTGGGCCTGGAATATTTTACGTACTTATCCAATTAAAGGTTTAAAAGGCCTTGACTTGATAGCTGGGTTTGTAATGCTACACGCTAATTCCATCAGTGTGTTTGCGTAATCAGTGTGTCCATAAGTATAACTTATTAAAACATGTTTTTCTCTCTCTATCTCTCTTTCTCTCCTTCCCGGTAGGTTTCCGTTACGGAAGTGACATCGTGCCATTCTCCAAAGTGGACCAAGACCAGATGAAGTACAAGTCAGATGGAAAATGTTTTGCTGTGCTTGGCTTCTCCAAGCAGGAGCTGGTATGTTGTTCACCACTAGGTGGAGCACTTCCTCCATAAATCAGTTAATGGGAGTCTGTGTTCTTAATATGACGCTGTCATGCAGTGTAACAAATCAGACCTTCCTGTGCTGATCGTCCTCTTATTGTATGTATATACTGTACAGTACCAGTCGTAAGTTTGAACACCCCTTCTAATTTGTGATCTTTCCTGATTTTTATTTCATTCTACATTACACACTATACTACACTTTCTGTGTTCATATGTACACACTACTCCACAACAATGCTGAAGGCATTTTTTTGCAAAATATGCAATAATCTCCTTTGAACAGTTAATATTGAGATGTGTCTTACTTTTGCTCTGTAAAGCCTTCATAACGGTTCTAATCTGAGTTGCTGTTAATTTGTTATTTTAAAAAAGATTAAAAAGTTAAAAAAAAGTCAAATGTACACTCTACACATAGGCCTAGTTTATTCAAAGCTCTTTTGTAATGCACTTTTGTTTTGTACAGATTCATCGCCATCATTTCATGGGGGGGCAGATTGTGAAGGTTTTTCCTGCGAAAGATGATGAGGTGAGTGTAGTTGGTATATCAGTGTTATTGTGACACACTTTTTCCTGACATAGTTTTAGATTCTTTTTTTTTATAAGATATTTAGAAAATTCATGGTAGTGTCATTTAAGATTAATCATAATAAATAAAATTCTATATGTTCATTTTGTGTGTGTGTGTTTAGCATGCAGCTGTTGCTCTTTCTGCTCTGATTCATGCTCTGAACGATATGAATATGGTGGCTATTGTTCGTTATGCCTATGATCGCCGCAGCAACCCACAAGTAGGAGCAGCTTTTCCTTGCATCAAAAACAAATACGAGGTATGTGGGTCTGAGTCATACAGAAATCCGCCTCGTGCTACGTGTGTCACCCTGGAGTCACCGTTCTTCCTTCCTTCCTTCCTCTGCTCCACAGTGCTTGATGTATGTGCAGTTACCGTACATGGAGGACCTCCGTCAGTTCACTTTCCCTTCATTGGAGAACAATAAGAAATGTGCTCCATCAGGTGAGAAATCAGGGGTTCCTACATAAGGCTGAACCATTCTTAGCTAAATTGTTAATCACGATTCTTCTCCATCGGAATTGAGATCACGATTCTGTCACACAACTCTTAATTCTTCAACAAAAACACTCATCGCACTAAAGTGCGAATTTAAAAAAAATGATCCAAACGCCTTAAAGTAAGTAACTGGAACATGAATAGAATATTAACAATAGTATTTAAAATAACTACTAAATAGCATTTGTGCTTTTTGGACACTCAGCCACCTACGGTACTTCATCACCGCATTGGTTTGTATATATACATAGTTTACAGTAACAGACTAACATACTTTAGTCCTGATCGGCAAGTGTGGAAATACTTGTGTATATCTTTTAAAACCTTAACCAAGCATTCATGACTATTACATAATCACGTAAATACAGTATAGTTATTTAATTATACTAACTGACTAAACTTGCTTTATATTAGTATATGATACAAGACTTGTAAATTGGTCTTGTAAGCCAGTAGAAGAACAGACTATGCGTCCATAAAACATATTCAGTATCTGCTTTAATGTTAAGTATCGTTCATGCCAGACATTTGTTATTACTGTTGCTTAAATAACAAGTAAACGAGTATAATAAAATTATATAACCGTGGCTATAGATATATGATTGAATATTTGTGATATACTCTTACATTTTTCTCTTCACTCTCTGTCTGTTAGTATTCTCCTGTTAACAGTTTCTAGTTTCAGGTTTTCACACACAACACACCACACCAACACCTCAACACAAGCTGACATCCTTTCCTGTGTGTAGTCAACAGTGAGTAACATTGATTTAGGCCTAAGTTGCAAAACACAACATCACTGCAGGTTGTCAGAGCTGCCAACGTCTGTGGTTTACCCATGGCATTTATGATTTCTGACACCATGCTATGTCGATATAGGAAGCTGAAAGCTACACTTTTAGGCTTTGTTGGCCAAAGCAGAACAAATTCCTTTGAAAAAATCAAGTTGTCTGAAGAGGAAAGGATGCCGGATATGAAATGTATGCATTTTCTTCTAGATGCACTTTCCTGTGAATTTCCCTTGACCTGTAAATTGAAACACCTCAGTCTTATGATTCAATGTAGATCAAGAAGATGAAGTGTAGTATTTTTCTTTAGTGAAATATTTAGATATTACTAAAACTTACTTTTCTCGTTATGGAGCCCCTTTCAGAAATCCTGATGTAAGTTTAGATCATTGATAAGCTAGCCACGGACAAACAGTGACCAGGGAAAACTCCCTCAGACAGCATGAGGAAGAAAACATGAAAAGAACCAGACTTAAAAAGGACACTGATTTTCTTTTCATGGAACTATATAGTGGAATTTTAAATCGTCACACTTTTAGTAAAACTACTGTGTGATCATCATAGTCTATGATTACAACACCCGATCAATTTTGGGTTCAAATTTAGAGCATCCTGGTGGAATTATCCACTGAGAAAGGAGTCAGGTGTAAGAATGAACTGTATATGGGAAGGGTCATTTTAAATGAAAAGTGGGAAACTGGTATAAGTTTATAAAGAACTCAAAAAAAAAAAAAATCCAAACATGGAAGTAGCAACTGTTGTTATTCAGTCTATTTTGGAGGCTTTAGAGTGAGTAAGTAAATATCACATGTCTGAAAAAGATGATTCACAATAGCCAGTGTGAAGGATTTTACAGGCATACAAATATCGTTGTTCAGTATAGCATTATTATTCAATAAGGTTCATACCGTAAGAGTACTGTCCTTTAATAACCTTCAACTTAAATGTCACCATGACGGGCCTAAATCTAAGTGTTACCTGGCTTATTAGTATTTTTTTATAAACACACACAAAAAGAGATAGAGGATAGGAGGGTGTTGAAGCATTGATCATTTCTGTTGTCTGTTAAAATTGTCCTGAACCGTTTTATCAATGCAGTTTTGTCTCTCTTTACCCAGAGGCTCAGCTGTCAGCAGTGGACAGTCTCATCAACTCTATGATGCTGGTAGAGGAGGGAGAAGATGGAGAGATGGAGGACACATTCAAAGTCCACAAAATCCCCAACCCACAGTTTCAGAGACTCTTCCAGGTAAGAGAGAGACACAGACAAACACAGCTTATTTAGAAGCAAGGTTTGTGCAGGATATTGCCTGAAATCTGCCAGAGGGCAGAGCAGAAAACTGCAGTGCTTGTGGTTAGTCTTGAATATATCTTTATAAAAAATATATATATTTTTTATTTTTGTTGTTTTTGTGACCACAGCTTGTTCCCTATCACTGGCTCAAAAAAATGTCATGTATTTAGTTTAGCTCAAGGATACAATTCATGACATATCCATGGGAAGAAAATTGAGCCATAACCTTCAAAAAAAAAATTGTTTTGGTAAAGCTTTATTTATGGTTATGGAATATGCTTGAGACCCCTAGGCTTTGGATGATGGTCAGTCATATCCTTTGAAGCAGACTCAAATCACATTTAAAGGATGACTTCTTAATTTTATTAAACACCAACTGTAAGACATTGGATATAATTCATGGAATCTAAATCATTCTTTTTTTCAACCATATTATTTCAGGGGGGATCTTTGGGTTGTCGGCTTAGAATTTTAATTTTTTTTCCCCTCAGTGCCTACATCATCGGGGTGTGAACCCAGGTGCACCCCTACCCCCCATAGAGCCATGGCTTAAGCGTATACTGGAACGGCCCCAGGCCGTCGCTGCTCGCTGCCATGCACCTCTGCAGGAGATGAAGAAACTCTTCACCCTCAAGGAGGTGGTGCAGAAGAAGGACCAAAAGACCAGTGCAGATGTGTTTGGGAATAGGTAAAAAATAAATAAATAAATCTCAGGAGAGGAGTTGCATTGTTAAGCACTAATAGCATAGAATTCCGATTTAATTTGGAATCCTTATTAGTCTGAAACGACTTTTAATGTATTTCCAAGTAACATTTATCTTGTTTCTGAAAGGGAAAGTCAAGTAAGCATGGGAATTCCTTCCGTTTTTCTAGTTGATCTTTGTTGCATGAAATTTAAAATTCTCTTTTTCCACCTAGCACTGAGGAACCAGATGCAAAGAAGTTTAAAATGGACGATGGGGAGAAGTTCAGCCTAGCGCAGACCTCAGAAGGAAACATCACCTCTGTGAGAAAGCTTGAAAAGAATTCAAGCGTTTTAATATAACCTGTGATTAAAAAAAAATAGTCAGGAAAGCTAATGTTGTACCTTTTGTATATATCATTTTGCAGGTTGGTAGCGTGAACCCTGCAGAAAACTTCCGCACTTTAGTTCAAAAGAAGACCATTCCCTTTGACCAAGGTGATATATCAATATGTTTTTGTTTGTTTGTTTGTTTTATTTATTTAGTTTTCTCTTTTTGATGGCTGAAACTGTTTTTAAAGGGTTTTTTTTTTTCAAGTGTGATTTAATTCACAATTGCGGTGCCTATAAGTACATTACAACAGATCTCGGTTGTTATACATTTTCCTGCTCTGCACACGGACTGTGACGTTTGTCACTTGGAATGTGAGTACAATAGAAGTCATCGGGGCCAAATCTCACAACCCTTGAGAATTTTATGAAATGCAAAAATGCATTCCAAAGTTCAGCAGAGACTCTTCAGAGACGACGCTTCTGCAGTTCCACTGAGCTGAACTGAACTCTTTTCTTTCCCCATACGACTAGTTCAGTTTAGCATATGGCTACTTCTGGTGAAAGAGGAGTTAAATTTGTACTGATTACACTGTAACATTTAAACATATCAGCTGGATTTAGCTCAGTGGGACTGTAGAAGCTTGATAAGAATCCCAGCTGAATTTTGGAATAATGCATTTTTTCATGGAATGAGGTTCATGGCTCGAATTACTGTTCTTACATTTTACTTGCGTTCCAGGTGAAAAGTTTCACAGTAAGTATGCAGAGCAGGAAAATTTATAGTGACCAAAACCTATTGTAATTTACCTTAATTTTGATTGAAGGCATATGTGAAAAAGCTTTAAATAATCCTATAAGGGTTAATGATTAAATAAAGAATACATTTAGATAGAATAAGAAAAGTTTTATTGAGTGATGTAATGCAACCTAAGGCGAAGTTGAGTTACCATTCCCACTATGAACTTGATTATTTAGCAAAGATTTAAATCTATTTGGTAAAACAAATAATAATAAACATTATGTCCATTTATGAGTATGGTTAGTGGTGTGGAATTAATTTCTTACTAAGCAGATTTGTGAAGTCAGTCTGTTGTAGAACAGTTTTTAACTTTACTTAAAAGTATCTACTCACTCAAGTTTTTAAGGTTTCTCCAAATAAACAACAGAAGAACTTTTTCACAATTTAAAATATCAGTTTATTGAATAATATCTCCAATTTATCAATATTTTAATGTTCTATTTAGACCCATGGATAAAATCGAGCATTTGTTGCACTGCTAAGCAAACAAGCACTTTAGTACGCAATGTTTTTTGCAAATTAGTTTCTGAGTATACTCTAATGTCTCTTGTGTTTCCACCGAGTATGGTGTTAGCCATCTGCAGAACTGTCACTCATATCTGATCAGGTTCACACATTCTGTTGATATAATTGCTTTTGTCACCTTTGTCATAGTTTTGCGAACATTTCTGCTTGTCCTTGCTTTACTGTCCCACTGACTTGTTTTGTTTTCGGTCCTTACAACAGCATGCGAGCAGCTCACCCACAGAATGGAGCAGTTGCTGGGCAACAGGAGCACCGACTATTACATGAAGACCATCGCATGTGTCCAGGCCTTCAGAGAGCAGTCCATTAAGGTGAATGCTCAAGCAAGGCTTAATATTCAGTTAGTGTTCACTTTACAATCAATACGGTCATTCTGTAGCTTCTCCAGCAGGCTAACAGAGTTACCTTTGCTAAGTGTGTCGTATTTAGACTAACGTCCCCACTCGAAACACATGGAGTGTTTACTGGGTTACATCATTCCGGCTGTTATCAGTCAGGTGAGGGGGAAGGAAATCATCAGCGGCTGCACTGAACGAAAAATTTAAGGGTTCTCAAATACACCACAAGCACTGATATTTGCAAACAGCAGATGAGTCGCTGCTGATGAGTCACAAGAATTCTCATTTCGAGTGCACTGAACACCTGTTGAGTCTTCTGACAAAGCACTCGTGGGCATTTTAGGCATTTGTTTACTGAGCTATGTGAATGACTGTGCACCGAAATGTACTAATACATGTTAATCACAGATAATAATCATTTTAGAGCACTTCAGTGTAATAAGAGTAAAAAAAACAGCTCTTCAAGGCTATATGTTGCTTAAGAGGGTCTGAAACTTTTAAAACGGATTAATCATAAAAGCTGAAATGTAATTCCTGTTTAAAGGGCATAATCGGGGAGATTATTGCTCTATATTGCTAATTGCTTTACATGCGGATGTTCAAACCTTCAAAATTGCGTGGTCGGTAAAACAATATTTTTAAAGCATATTTAACAGCCGAAGCTGATTTAAAAGTAGTAAGAAAATGTTTAAAACAGGACACTCGTCATTCAGTGCAAAGTGAAATAAAACAACAAAATAAGTTAATACAATATAGGTATAATAAATGAATATATTATAATACAATTATAATGAGAAAATCCCAAAAAGAATATCAAGATGAATCTTGAGGCTAGATTTAAATTGAGGATCAAAAATTAAGAACCAATCTTGGCTTACTAATGAAATCCGGACTCAGGCAAGAGTGCAGGAAAGCAGAGCATGAATGAAAGGAAGATGACCTTCAAGTTTTATGTAAAATTTTAAAGGATTGCCTAAGAAGGTACCAGCACTCTGTAAAAGCAGAAAGAGCTAAATATTTTTCACAGTTGATTTCTCATAGTTGTAAGGCTCTTTCTAACACCATCAAAGCAATCTTAAATCCACCAGAGACCTCTCGTTTTGATGAAACCTGTGGGAAATTTCTTGGGTTTTGGTTGCTAAAACAAGGGTAAAGAAAACTTATGTAATTGAAACGTCATAGAAATAATCCTTTTATCAGTGAAGTAGGTCATGAATTGTAATAGACTATATGAAAGTAGTATTGCATGGGTTTAGAAACCAAACTTCTCCCAGTTAGAAGTCTGCATCAACTGAGGTTCCCAGCGAATTTTTTTTTTGCCATTTTCAGGTGATCAGATACGAAGCTTGTATGTCGACGAAAGTTCACGTTTGTTAACACAGGTGTGCATTACAGCTGTCGCATCAGGGTTGCTATGTTTTAATAGACTTACGTGTTACAAATACATTTTCTGGAAATGGTAAGGTATAAACAAAAATAATAACACCCTAAGAATCATTCACTCATACATTGTCTAAACAGCTTTATCCTGTATTCAGGATTGCTGGGGGCCCGGAGCCTATCCCAAGAGGTTTAGGGCACAAGACGGGGTACACCCTGGACAGGGTGCCAATCCATCGCAGGGCACACACATTCTCACACATACACACACTACAGGCAGTTTGGGAACGACAATTAGCCTAACCTGAAGTTCTTTGGACTTTGGGAGGAAACCGGAGTACCCGGAGGAAACCCACCAAGCACGGAGAGAATATGCAAACTTCATGCACACAGAGACGGGAATCGAACCTGGCAATCAAACTCGGACCCTGGAGGTGTAAGGTGACTGTGCTAATACCACCGTACCGCCCACTTAGGATCGATCATCAATTCATCATTACTGTAGCAATTAATGATAATCAGACAATCATTTAATCCTCAAGTTTTTAAACAAGTAAAATCGTATTTAATTGCATGCAGAGCATTGCATGCAATGTGTCAGTGTGTTTGCAACACAAACGCATTGACCCATCTGTGAATTTTGTGATGGAATGCTCTGTGAAAATAAATACAGCAGAAGTGGATTGTAATCAGGTCAAATCAAGTCGGTGTTCACAAAAGGAAGATGCATATTTAAAAAGTTTAGGCATAAAGTTTCAAAACAAACCTTGTTGGGTAATATTTAAAAAAAAAAAGTTAAATGCTGTTAAATCCACTTGTATGTGTCCTCCAATGGATTAACATCCCGTCCAGACTGTACCCCGCCTGATGCTGAAAGTGCCCCAAAGACCCTGTACAGGATAAGCGGTATAGATGAATGAATGAATGAATGAATAAACAAATACACTTTTTTCAGGTATCAAACGCAAAACTTTTCAACAGCTACATGCAGTCTCTAAAGAGCAGCGTTCCAGACAAGAATATGCAGGAATTCTGGGATCTGCTTGTTGCAGGTGTGTGTATATGTTTTTTTTTTTTTTTTTTTT
>QMIH01000054.1:617192-631719 GCA_003987875.1 Clarias batrachus
TTTTTTTTTTTTTTTTTTGTGTGTGTGTGTATGTGTGTTTTTGTTCGACATCCATTTAAATCAGGGGATCTCACCCTTGTTTCTGGAGGACAACTGCCCTGCGTACTGTAGTGTTTTCTCTGCTCTACCACACTCACTTTAATTAAGAAATGGCTGTCTATTAGTTGATAAGTTAAATAAGGTGTGCCGGGAGGTGAGAAAGCACTTAAACATGAAAGGGCAGTGGTCCTCCAGGACCAGCACTGATTTTATGTAATTTAGTGACACTAAGAACATAACATTCTGTTATTCTCTAAAGACAACCAAAAATAAACAGGTTTACCCTATATGGCTTGGCTGTATGCTTAGCTTTAATCCAAACTAACTTTATACCTTGAATAGTTTTTGAAATTGGAAGAGGAAGAGGAAATGGAGGCCGCTCCTTCCCATGAGGATGCAGGAGATGTGGATGATTTGGTAAGCGCCCTTGTTGGAACTGAATTAATCAGTATTGTTGGAAACCGTTTTTGGATCCACACTAGCATGCTGTATGACCTTGGCTGATTTTATCGTGTATATCTTGATATTTTTGTATTCATTTTTTTTTTTTTAACAGTTGGATATGATGTGAACCTGGACTGTCCTTCAGTGTGGCCTTCATTCCTTTCCACCGAGGCTCACTTGGTCCTGTCACAATAATGTTTGCACTATATTTTTTATGTCTTAACAAAACGCAGGAAATATGTAACATAAATCAAAGCTAAAAATAAAAAATGGTTGCTCCACTTAAAGGTGTGAACACTCATTTCTGGTTTTATTCTTAACAGCATTCCTGCACAGCAATCAGGATGTAACTTTATTCCTTACCTTATCTAGCAAATTAACAATTTGCTTTATCTGCCGTTTTTGCTTCACGTATCAGAAATGCAGGCACTGAAGCAGTACAAAGGATTGGCCCTTATGTCTGAGGATTTCACAAATAACTAACCACTGCCTGTGACTATTGTTATCCGTGAAATATGTTCAAAACACATTTCCACAACAAAACGGTTAAAGGAATAGTGTTTTCCTACTTCAGATGTTGCAAGTACAAGGGGCATTCAAGTCAAACTGGGACTTTTGATTGCACAGAGCACGGTTAAGAGAAGAAAATGTACCATTTATTTTTTTTGTGTAGACCTTCACTTATCCACTAATGCACTTTCCCTAGCGTTTCACTAGTGCTTGGATATCAAGATAGAAAGTTTTCTCAGTACAACAGAGCCATGATCGGGGTGCCTGCTTTAAATTCCGACCTCCCAGGAATTCTTTTAATGACCCAGATATGGTGCGGAAATGGCTCGGAGTGAGGTCACGACTGTACAGGGAATGTGGCAATAACTCCCAGACGAGTTCCTGTAATGTGCAAGTGGTGTTCATGACTGAATGTGTGTACGGTTCTCTTCTGCAAGTTGGTAAGAAGTTATCCATTGATTTTAAAGGATCAAGCACTCCCCTCGCTGAATGTTCCCTGGAACGATTGCAGTGGGCTCCAAGCCACCTCGGCCAGGATTGTCATTCATAGGCGTATGGGCTTCTTTATTACGTTTGCACCCTTTAAATGTTTTACTGTGGCTTAGAGTCTCATCAGCATATTGTGTTTGAAGTCTGCTTTGAATGTCAATTTGATTTATGCCTTCATTCACGAGAAATTTCATCACAAGTTCCAGCTTGACATGTCCGCTCCCTCTATAAATGTCCATGCAAAAAAAAGTATTTCACCTAGGGGGGTCGATAACTGACCAGTTTTGTTTTTCTTTAAAAAAAAAAAAAAAAAAGGCTCAAAACTTCTGAAAAAAATTTGTTACAAAAAAAAAAGAGAAGGCACCATTGTAACAGACAATGTTTGTTTTTAATCAACCTAAAAATCAGGACTATTGTCTATGGTGCACAAAATCTTATTTGTACCCAACCTCAAAGGACGGACCACAAGAAATAAGACACTGTCAAGAACAGAGCACTGACTGACACATCCATGATTACACTCTGCTTGGGTGACTTGTACTCAAGGATTGTGTCCAGTGATGCCAGTGTGTCATACTGCATTCCACCAGACATCAGCTATGCACACAGCCTGTGAGGGTCATAATAAAGTTCATCCAATATATCATGTGCAGCCACAGTCATCAATACCACCAGACAGTTTGGCATGTAAGTTCTTTAAATATTCATTTAAGTTGTTCATCAATCTCTCTCTCTCTTTTTTTTGTCTTATAACAACGTTGCTTTTGACACAGTCCTGTGGAAATCTCAAATTCATCAGAGAGTGTTGAGTGATGTTCTATTCCATCAGCTTAGACAAATGCTTATGTAAATGCACTTGTTCTAAAATACTATAATTTTCATAGTAGCACCTCACACAGGAACTAACATGGTAGATACTGCATATACTGTAGATGGATATTGAAAAAAGAAAAAGAAACTTTGTAATAATTGATATTGTGAAAGTGTTGTTGTTTTTAGAGACTCCAGAGTCAGTGGTTTCTTATCAGTGATGGATAGTGCTCTAGCTATATATAAAATATATATATATATACAGTATATATACAATTTTTTTTAAAGAAATAGTTTTCTAAGGACTTGTTTTTAAATACAAGCTGCATTTCTTTAGTCTTAACCTTGAGAGAGTTAAAAATGGTGGCTGATAGTGAATGTCTGTTCATAGCAGCTATAAAATAACTCATATAATGAACTTTTTTGCTTGAAATTTCAAATCCCTAAATGCAGCTTTAAATGGATAAAAGTATGTTCCACTCTTTAATACATAAGACGTAATCATCGGCAAATCGTATTATCTGTACAAAAAATATATTATCTGGGTTTTTCTGTCCTTCTTCTGGGTTTCTGTCATTTATTTATGTTAATTTGCATAATTTCTTTATTCAAACATACCACGACCATGACTGACCTGGCCACAGTACATGTGCAATATTTGCAATTCCCATAAAAGTCTACAGTACATCAAGCAACACGTTTTATATTCCATATATTAATACTGATGTTTGCTCCTCTGTCTCAGACTGAGTTGTTTAAATGCTCAACGTAAAGCAAATTACTGAGATCAGAATCTACTGATTTATAATGATCCCTTCTATTAACCAGACAAAAGCATAAATGCAGTGCACACATCATAACAGAATTCAATCCGATCATGTGAACTTTAGGAGAATGTGTATGTTCATCCTATTAACACCAGTTCACAAGAAGTGCAAAAATGCAAAAACATTTAAAATGACTTTTTCTGCATTAAACAACTGAAAACCCGAACAATAGTGCTGATTTACATATCGACATGTCACAAATCAATTTCAATTTCAAGAACCAGAGAGGCATTCAGATAGAAATGTAACCGCATGTGGTTAAAAACTGAGCAGAATCCAGAAAAATTACAGCAGGGTATAAGAGGGGCGTTCAAGTCAAACCAGGACTTGTGATGAAGGTTGTCGTGAATGAAGGAGTGAAACTAATTAACATTTACAGGAAACTTCAAGCACAGGATAGTGATGAGCCCCTTAGCCATCCTAAAACATTTGAATGGTGGAAATGTTTTAAAGAAGGCTGTACTTCCATGAATGACGATCCCGGGCCAAGCTGGATCAGAGCCCACTGCAGTCATTCCTGTGAACAATCAGCGAGTGGAACACCTGATCCTTGAAAATTGATGGGTAATTTGTTGGCAACTTGTGGAAGAGACACATCTGTCTATCGAAACTGGAATCATTCACCAGAACCATTTACATTACATTTACATTATGGCATTTGGCAGATGCCCTTATCCAGAGCGACATTTTAATCTCATTATACATCTGAGCAGGTGAGGGTTAAGGGCCTTGCTCAAGGGCCCAATAAAGGCAACTTGGTGCTCTTGATGACCTTGTAAAACGTAGTCCAACGACCTTAACCGCCGAGCTATCGCTGACCTGCACCACATGTGCGTTACAGGAACTCATCTGGGAGTTATTGCCACATCTGTGAGATCACTGTCCTGATCTCACTCCAAGCTATTTCCACTTGTTTGCACCATTAAAAGAATTCCTGGCAGGCCAGTGTTTCAAACATGAAGCAGGCAGTCCGATCGTGATTCTGACATACCGAGAAAACATTCTACCTTAATCCTATCCAAGCACGAGTGAACTGCTGGGATAAGTGTATAAATGTAGCAGGGGATTATATAGTGAAATAAAGGTAATTTTTTATTCTCGTAACTGTGCTCTTTTAGTCTGGCAGTGTCCCTTTTTGACTTGAATGCCCCTCATAAATATGAATTTGATGATACGTTGGTGTCTCGATTCAATATATTTTCAATACTACAAAAGTAAGCGCTGCCTGAAAAGGAGCCTTAGACTTCCATTTTCGGCCAATTAAAATGTTCAACATTATAAAAGAACGATAATTGAAACTCCGTAATGAAAGCATAATTAAGCATCAGATCTCAGTCCCTACTACATTAGCTTTCAAAGCCTGCATACTTTTGAAAAGCTGCACAAAGTGACCTGAAATTATCTTAAAAAAAAGAGAAAGGAATAGGAAGCCAGATTTCTGTTTCTTTTTCTTTGCTTTGGAAAAAAGAGCACTGTGAGAGATTTTAATAAAAATCATGAAGCTTCTCTTGATTCAAGATTTTTTTTTAAAGGGATACTACAACTACTTTTTCACACATGTGAATGTGAGCGTGATTATGTTTAAGTGTTTATTACAGTGCACAGTGGTTTTTTTTATGAAGCCTTGCATATACTGTACAGCCTAAACATATTGATATGTTGCACTTTATTGTTCCAACTCATTCATTTAAATCGTCACATTACATTTCCTTTATTCTTTTAGCGTTTAAATCGAATACATCAAAACCATAAACACAATTAAAGACCACAGCTTTTTAAGCTGCTTCAACCTATAGCTATAGTTCCATTAGTTAAAGATCAGTTATTGCAAAAGTGTACAGAGTGTAAGAGACTCGCTGAAGGGCCTTAATGCGCCTTTTTGTCATTCATGGGATTAAAATTTATAACCTTCCAGCTACAAGGCTCCTAAAGCCATACCTTTCTATCACTGCACGACGATCAACAGACAGCGATGATGAGGTCAAATATAGGTGAGGAGTTATTTTTTTTCTTCTTTATTCAATTCAGATTTCCTAATACTCCAGCATTGATGATGGGCTTCTGGCCAGCGCGTAATGCTTAATATCCTTTGATTTGATTTTTAATTTGAGAGATGAGGGAGGAATGAGGGTAGGTGAAGCACAGTGGCCTATGAAGACATTATTGTGTGTATTTATCAAGGAAAGCTTTGTTGGTGATGCAATAGAGAGCTGAGGAGAGAAATTAATTAATCTGCTGAGAAAAACATGCATAATATTGAAAACGAAGGAAATGGTGTAACTACGGTGATGGGAACTAAACACAATTACTATTGCGGGTTTTATTTCTGTGAATGAGATTTCTGGATTTGTGCCTCTCGATGCATTCATCTCCTCCAGTTCACATGAGAGAAATTCAGCTGACCTACAGTCAGCTCAGCTCCAGAAATATTGGCACCCTTGGTAGGCATTTTTTTTCTTTGTTAAGTACCTTGATTACTGAAAATATGAGAAATATTTAATTGAAGTAAAATGTATTGTTAAAAAAAAAAAAAGGAACGCTTGTAAAATGTGTCAGAGTTATTTGCATTTAGCATGTTTTGTAACACCCCAGAATGCTAACACAGCAGGACTGATTCTTGTCATGTAATGTTTGAGGAAATTAGAAAAGAAACAGAGCAAAGACTCTGAACACCTCAATACAGAATCCTCTCCAAATCTTCCATCATACTGTCCAGCCTCGTGTTTACTTTCTTCCTCAGCTCACCTCAGAGAATTTATAGGGGTTTAGGTCAAATGTGTAATTTTTGGACTTTTGTGTGGTTTTGGACATACTTTATATCTTCATTCTTATGTATCCAAGACCATTACTCAGTAGAGAACCTCTTCAAATTCTCAGTGGATCTGGGTCATGGCTTGTGAACTTATCTCTTCAGCTTATCCCACTATTTATTTAATGGGGTATAGATAATGGGGCGAGGATGGCTATCTCAAAAGCTTGACTCTGTGGACACTGAACCGATTTTAATTGAATCTGGAGTCATCATTTTCTGATCATTGTCCTCCAGTACAGAGCAAGGATCCTTGGACCTCTCATATATACTGAAATGGTTTTAAATCATTCATCATCTTATGAACTTACCTAGTCAGGTTTTCAGTGGGGGTTACATCAGTGGACTGAAATGACCATGTCAAAAGTGTTTAGATTCTGCAGTCCTTGAACATGTTTGGTCATATTGTTCTGATTGACCTGCTGGCAGATCTGATCACAACTCATTTTATAAGAAAAAGCAACCAGGTTTTTTTTTTCTATCAAAATCCCATGGTTCTACATATCTTAACACGGTTCCCAAGATATTGGGAAGAAAAGCAGCATCACAACACCACAGATTCTTTGAAATAACTGATGTTCTTTTCTCTATCTGTCCTTCTTTTTATGACTAACTCACAATTGAGTGTCATTTAAATTTCCCTAAATCACTGAATATGTTTTTATCTCACCATAAAACCATGTATCCAAAAGTGCTGACTTGAGCTTTTAAACATTCCTGTTAAAGCGTTTTTCCCCCCTAAGGGAACCATTAGAACCCTACAGCAGACAGTTTCCCTTTCAAATGGTACTACGTTGAAGCCTTTTCAAAGCTATCACCCATTCCAATGTTCTTCGAACCACCCACGTGTGTCCTGCCTGAAAATGAGTTGATCATACTAACGGTCATATTTACGTGAGGCAATGACCTGCTAAGGATTCCTTCTTTTACAGTTAATGCTTATTGTGATTTTTAGTGCGTGGATGAAAAATAACTTTCCGTGCTTGTAAATCAATACACCATTTCATTTAAAGGAGTTGTCCAAACAGGGCAATTTGCACTAGACTTCAGCATTAACGAGGGGGCTTCTGCTGCCCTAAGTTACTAAAGTAATGATTCAGCATTAAAAAGATAGAGGAGGAAGTGTCCTTGTACAGGAGGAGCCTCATTAAAATCAGCTTATATTCAGATATCGCACTTCGACTGTCACAGTAACAATCCCTGAGCCAGCATAACCATATACTCATTATAGTGCATGTTGTCTCCTTCGGACCTCTTGCAAACAATATTTCTGTCAAAACCAGTATCAACATTTCATTATATTTCCTGGTTTTAACGTTTTTTACGGCTTGATATTGTCTTGACACATTTCGCATAATATCCCTATTTTTGTGGAAAATACTTTCCTTTTGCGCTGTCTGTTTAAAATGCAGAAACATTAAAGTAGACAGCCAGAAGAGAAACATCTTTTTTTTTTCCCCCTCTTGAGGTGAGAGATTTGTACTGCTCAGACATCTTATATATAATTTTAATGTCTGCACTCTGGAAACAACGAAAGAACATGATGTGATTTGGACCGTGAAAGAGAACTGGTCAGATTCTTGACATTCTGTTGAATACTTTTTTTTTTCTGTAAGTTATGAAAAGGAAAATAACATGGAATGGAGGCAGGGGTCAAATCGTCTGGTTTTATTATCAAAGTCTATGTTCAATCCAGGGCTTGAATGTTATTTCTGTATATAATTTTGTACCAGGGCTGTGCTGAAAGTAATGCAAATCTGGGCGAAGTTTTTATTTATTTATTTATTTATTTATATTAAGTAACATTGGTTGTTTAAATGCTGTGATGGATTGGCACCCAATCCATCCAGATGTACCCAGTTGTACCCTGCCTTGTGTCCTAAGCCTCCTGGGATAGGCTCTAGGCCCCCCGCGACCCTGAACACAGGATAAAAGCGTTCTAGAAGATGAGTGAGTGCGGTTGTTTAAATGCCACATGTTGTTAGAGTAACTCTTTCTCTATACAATGGTACTACTCAACATACTCTCTATCACAAGTGATGCATTTGCGCCATCGTTGAACCCAAATCGTTAAATCGTCTTTGAAAATCCACATTGTCGCGGTTGACGATCTCCCACTGCACTACAGAATATTTACAGCAATGGATGAAAAAGCTTAAAGAAGGGGAAACTAACATTGAATACACACCATGCAGTGGGACACATTCAACTGCAACAAAGGGAATTTTCAAAGACGATTCGTTGTGTTCACCTATGGCACAAAAGCACCACTTGTGATGGAGACTATGTTGAGTAGTAGCTTTGCGTAGAAGATAACTTAGTCTACCAATGACCGTGTCATTCCCACTTTTGCGTCACTATCAGTATAGCTCTGTACTGAACGTGAATGAAAAGTGCATGTATGCAAACATTGTACATTTGTTGATTTCCTTCCAGAATTTCTTCTAATCTCATCATCAACAAATCTCACCTCCCCATCCAAGACGCTACTTACATCTTGTGAGAATGAATCTTTCAGACTTATATGGTACCTTGAACCAATAAACCCTGGTGATTTAATGCTGATTCTGAAATATGCCATAAAATGGGACTGCAAGCAGAAATGTACAGTTCTGTTCATTATTTTGACAGCTACACCAGGTTTGCCACAAGCAGTTATAGGAACCATTAAACCTTCAACAAAATAAATGCTCGAACATACGCTACTCCTCCATAAAATATTGCACGCACTAAAAACAGCACAAGACTTACTGTAGGTGCAACGTGTGCCAAAATATCTGATATCTTCTTCTCCTCATGAAAAAAAGACATGAACCTGCCATTCATTTCTTCTTAAACAGCCTTTCCTCCTATTTTGACTAATTTCCGAGATTGCTGTGGCAAAAAGATGCTGACATCAATAAAAGTGCAAAGAGAAGTGGGGCAAATTAATTCTCTGTGAACTCGCAGCACCAGGCTTTCCCAAGGAAGCTGTTATTGTAACTCAAGCCCATTGATATCAGCACTTCATGGACTGAATTATTCACACACCTGCTTGGAAATGTCTAAAAAAACAAAAAACAAAGGTGGTTGTACCCCATTTCGTGTTTGTCACTATGAACGGAAAACACATTAAACTGAAAGTTCATGTTCACAATGGCATATTTAAAGTTTATTTCCTTTTCAGTACTGAAATGGCAACAAGGCAAAAGTAATCTCAGTACTCCATGTGGAAATAGGAAAACATCTGACATAAGCACTTCATGGCATCCCATATGACTGAGAAAGTAATGCCTTCCTCAGGAAAAAACGCACAGTTATTATAAGAGTCCCATCTCTTCACTTATTTTGAAATTTCAGTTTTACAGTGACTTCGGGAAAAAAACATCAACAACAACAACAAAAAAAACAAAAAACAGTTTCCCAGTTGAGAACAGTTTCCCTGTGAGATAAACCGTTTGTGACTGTAAACGTTCAGACTGTACAGTTGTTTAATACAGAATGTTGACAGATGTGCTGTGTCAGTGTTTCGTTATCTACTTCCCGATCTGTTCTTTCTGATTGGGATGGTGTGGATGAAAGAATGTGGTCACATTTACAGATAAATGAATTCAACATGAAGGAAAATGTGTGACGGGTGAACTCGGGGACAAAGCTGTATTGTAAAGGTACAGGTACATATATATCATTTTTTATGTCGAATTATGTCATTACAGTTACGGAGTGGTCTACACGAACCAGATTTTTATTCTGCGCACCAACCGGAAATTGTGCTTTTCTTCCATTCAGACATGACCGTTAAAGCGTCCACCCTTTGTGCTTTTTGGCATTCCAAGTCCACAATGATAAGGCATGTCATTTTGCTCACACAGTGGTTACTCTCATGACCAGTTCCCTGGGCTGATGGTTGCTGGTGTTGCTGGTGTTGCTGGTGTTTCCTGACTGGCTGCGTAGCTCTTGTGGCCTAAGGTGACTTAGGAGATGAAAAAAGCTATAAGGACAGTGATGGTCAGTCCCTGTAGTATCGTTACTGTGGTTGTGTGAAGAGTCCTCTGTAGTGAGACCTGCTCCTGTGGTGTTTGGCGTATCGGGAGCTGTTGCAGCCATTAATGAGGAGGTTGACGGTGATATACCCGCTTCCGCCTGCTCCTGCTGATGGAGCAGTGAGAGAGTCCAGTCGCCTTCACTGGCCTTTAGCTCCTCGCTGTCCCTCTTTTTATCATAGTTCAGAACTTTCCACTTCTGGTTTACAGCCTGCCAGCGATTGAATATTCGGAAGACGGAAGGGCCCTCGTGGACAATCAGAGCTGAGAGCATAGAGAAGACAGCTGTTATGTAATTGTTTCATCTTTTAGCTTACTTTAAAGCATCTACAGTGGTTTAGGCTATAAAAAAAATCAAGGTTAATGCTTAGCTAACTATGGATTAAATTTTAGGTAAGGGGTATGTCAAATCTTCAAAAATATACTGCAGAACGTACAGATTTAACAGATGTAACTTAGCTCTAATTTTGATTAGCTCACAGAGGTTTTTAAAACTTGTCCAGATCTAGAGCTGCAACAACTTTTTTTAAAAAGCTGCAAAAAATTCAATAACAGAAATAGCTTACAGCAAATGTCATTAACCTTTAGTCAATACCCATATGAAGCTAAATGATTCAATATCTTAATATAATGCTGCAATATCATTTTAATACACACTGTGTGTTACATCAGAAAGTCCAAGGTTGCTAGGAGTCTATCCCAAAATGTTGATTTCCAGATTCTAAGTATTAAAATCTAAGCATCAACACATCAAACTCAAGGAAAAGTAATTTTGCATCCCAATTGTTTAAGTTAATGAGACAGTCAGAATTGGAAAAAGTCGTCGTTTTAAATGAGCCACTCCCGCAGTCAGTACTGTAGACCACTTACCGTTGATGTAAGTGGTCTACAGTAAAATATACTGAAATATACGTACTGTATGTAGATGCAAAACAGCAATTTATCTATGTGATTTATTTAATAAGCCCTAGTTAAGAAAGATTAAAGTAACAAATATGATAAGCATGTAGTTTAATTTTAACATAACCCAAGTAACTGATTAGGAGTCCGGGAAGAAAAAAAAAATCTGCTCAAGAATCACTTTTCACAAAATTTCATATTTACACCATAAATATTATTTTACTCCATTATCATATTTACTCCAAACCAAAGCTTGATCGATATTATATGTCTTCTACTGAACGCCCCCTGACAGTTTGGCTTACAGTGTGTATTGACTTTCACATATTCCTGCTGTGTCATTTTAAATGTAAATTGTAGTCCTCTGCATTTGCATGCCACTGCTGCTCCATATGTTAAGGAAGCCTTACATCTCATCTGCAGGCTACCAGAGAACGTTTTATTCATTTCATTTTAAAACAGGAAATAGATGGAAGTTATGTCTGCTGTATTGAAATATTATGTTACCTGTGAAATAACTTCTAATAAAGAAAGTTAATAAAAAAAAATAAAAAAAACTGGAAATAGGAAGTCATATAAATTAACCAGCAATCGTTCTTTGGGTCTGCACCTATATTAAAAAACAGC
This sequence comes from Clarias batrachus, assembly GCA_003987875.1. Classification (NCBI taxonomy): domain Eukaryota; kingdom Metazoa; phylum Chordata; class Actinopteri; order Siluriformes; family Clariidae; genus Clarias; species Clarias batrachus. Next base: position 628,670 of record QMIH01000054.1, read on the forward strand.
TTTTAGCTTTCTTAACAGGTTTAGATTGAATAAATAAATAAATAAACATAATAATCTTTAGTGTGCAAACTTCCTAACCCTTTAAATGTACTGATGGATGAGACAGGACCCACAGTTCATCTCTAATACAAATTCAGTTTATCAGCTAATATTCAGGGCGGGAGGTTGAATCAGATATATTAGAGCAGAAACATGATACAGTGCAGGCCCTGAGCTAGAGTGCTTGATCTCCTGCTGTTCTCCATTAAGCATCCTGCAACTAAACATTCGAGTTGTTTCTAGGAAACCTTCAGTTGTGTAAGAGCTGAGGTTTATGATCTCAAACATACTTTAATACTCAGAGGTGAGTTTACTGAAAGCAGCATTTCTAAGAAACCATTATAAAGAGCCCAATATTTTGTATTTCTACTTTAAGAGAAAATTGCACATTGTTCTGACTGGGAGGCACTTTGTTTTCCACTCTCACACGGAAAAAAATATTTTTTTTTGCAAGGGAAATATGGTATTAAATTTATCTAGTATTTCACTCCATCCATCCATGCATTCAGAAACCTCTGTAGTTCAACTAGGGACCGTGGCGAGCAGTGGTGACCACTGTATTTATTCCCATTTTGTATGACCATAGTAGGACCTCGCATACACATTCACACATACATTAACAGGCATTTTGGCAACACTGTGTGAAGAAACCTGGAAACCCGAAGTAAAACCAACCAAGCACGGGGAGAACGTGCAAATTCCATGCACACAGGCCCAATGTGGGACTCAAACAAGGACTTGGAGGACCTTGCAACTGTTTTCCTCTATTGACAGTGAATTTAGCAAATTTTAAGCCTTTGATTTAAAGGACAGGTTCCAAAACCTGGTCCTGGAGAAATCACTACCTGTCCCAACACTGGTCCTGGAGAAACCACTACTTGTCTCAACCCTGGTCCTAGAGAAACCATTACCTGTCCCAACACTGGTCCTGGAGAAACCACTACCCGTCTCAACCCTTGTCCTAGAGAAACCACTATCTGTCCCAACCCTGGTCCTGGAGAAACCACTACCTGTCCCACCACTGGTCCTGGACAAACCACTACCTGTCCCACCAATGGTCCTGGAGAAACCAATACCTGTCCCACCACTGGTCCTGGACAAACCACTACCCCTCTCAACCCTGGTACTAGAGAAACCACTACCTGTCCCACCACTGGTCCTGGAGAAACCACTACCCGTCTCAGCCCTGATCCTAGAGAAACCACTACTTGTCCCAACCTTGGTCCTGGAGAAACCACTACCCATCTCAACTGTGATCCTGGAGAAACCATTATCCGTCTCAACCCTGGTCCTAGAGAAAACACAACCTATCCCAACCCTGGTACTGGAGAAACCACTACCCATCACACTGGAGTGCTTTGCCAGCTTCCAACACACCTAATTTAACTAATGAGCTAATTACCAACCTTTTTTCTGAATGATAGTGGATGTAACAGAGATGGAAAAAACATTACAATTTGAAAAACTGGGGGTACTCCAGAACCAGGGCATAATAAAGATACGGTATATGGCTAAAGCCAACCACAGTGCATACAAATGTTCAGCAGTTACCTAATATGGTATGTTTATAGATACTGTACCATGTTAGATATTTTAGTACATACTCCTGGTATGGTATAGTACAAGCAGTACCATATTATTTTATGTTATATTAAAAGTTTCAACATACCCTATAGTATTTAACTAATTGTTATACAATGGTTAATTTTGACCGGGTAATTTGATTGGATGTGACACATTCCATATGTGGTGATAATAATGCAGATAATGGGGTGTTTAACTATATGGATCAATCTGCATCACAGGTGTTCTAACAATCGTTAATCACATTGACTATTGGTTGAAGCATGGGTGAAAGGGGGTTGGTACAATCTGCAGTACTGGAAAGAGGGGAGAGCGGCTGCCTGTCAAAACCCATATACAAAACGAGTCATGGACACACTTGCAGCAAGAAAAGCACATCTGATAATGTTATGTCAGTTATGTACAGTCTGTGGTGTTCTGTTCATGTATAACTCGAAGTACAAAGCTACCTACTGTCTAACACAAGGCTGAATCCCAACTCCCTCTGTAACTCCCGATCAAGGGCACTACTTGGTATGTAGAACAAAGGATTTTACACCCTACTGTACAACAAGTAGCACACTAGATTTATATTTTATGCTATTTGTGTGTCAACCCTAGAACCCTGGAAGCTAGCTAGTCTAAAGAGGAATAAGTGGAAATATAATATAAATCTAACAATTTTCTAACACCCCTATGGAACATAACCATGTATAACATATTTTTTAAAGGATCCAGTCTGCAATATAATGAGATGTAAATAGGAACGTGTCCTGTGGAGGAAAAAAAAGCCTCTTATACCAGCTTGCCAAGATACTACAAGCTTGGTCTTCAAATAATGGTTCTGTCCATAGCAGTGAAGATTAGTTCCAGTTCCTTCACTCCATACACTCTCAGTGGCCATTTTCTTCTGAGCTTGCGTGCCCTTTTTTTTTTTTTTTTTAAACAAAGTGCCTGCAGGCTGCCACATTCATCCCAGCAGAGTAACATTAATGATCGTCCACAGTCAGGCATACCACAGTCACCGCTGATGGTTCGACACGCTCTCTCATTCTCCTCTCTTCTCAGCCCTTGTTTAATTTGAGAATCAGTGTGCATGCTACATTCATTTCACTTTTTCTTTCTGCTTTGCTTGACTAAGTAAATCTCTTTCTTTCTTTTTGTGTTTGTGTTTGGGGATAGTAAGACTCCCTACCTCCTATCCATTTGTGCGCGTGCGTGTTTATGCGTATTTAGTATTCTATGAAATTGGTGTTTGGCTTGAGCCGAATATATCAAGAGCCTGGAGACTCTCAGAGCTCATTTCTAATTTACGCTACTGATTCAGAATCAGTGGCGTGAGTCTATTCGTTGATGATGCAGATGTTCTATCAATTAGGCTTCAGTTCTGCCATTGTCATCATTACCTTTCAAATATAATAATAATAATAATAATAATAATAATAATA
>QMIH01000054.1:632440-649544 GCA_003987875.1 Clarias batrachus
AAAAAAAAAAAAAAGGTCAGATGCAATTTTTTTCCCCCTAATACTTGGTTATGCCTTCTCTCAGCTTAATAACAGTACCATTCCTGTCAGGTAAGGATGATGGCGAGAGTGTCTTGAGATCCTGTCAATTTTAGCCCACTATACCGCTGACTGGGTGCAATTCAGCTAGTGTTTCTGGTGTTCCACCTGCTGTTCCAATTTATCTTTTTTTTTTTTTTTTTTTTTTTTTTTGAAGTGTCCTAGTTCCATCATAGCTGTCAAAAAAAAGTCACACACACACATTCGGGTCTATTCACCCTACACTTGAGTGGGAGTGGGAGTGTCGGCTTGGCTATAAAGCTCAAGAAGCAACCTGAGCATCTGGTTTTACATTAGGTTTAATTTGCCCTCGTAAGTAACCTATAGACAAACAGATAAATTAATTTATTAACACACATTTCTTTTAATGATACACTATTTACAATAGTATTAAGATTTTTTATACATTAGAATATTATGTTAATAAGAATATACTGAGTTAAAAATGTGCCTAATAAGACTATAGGTGCCACCTCTAGGGTCAAGGGTTTGATTTCCGCATCAGGTCTGTGTGCGTAGATTTTGCATGTTCTTCGTGTGTTTGGTGGGTTTCCTCCGGGTACTCCAGTTTCATCCCACAGTCTAAAGTCATGTATATTAGGCTAACTGGCATTCCCAAATTGCTTGCAATGTGTGTGTGTGCGTGTGCCCTATGATGGATTAGCACCCTGTCCATGGTGTACCCCGCCTCATGGCCTAAGTCTCCTGGTATATACTGGCCCCTCGTGACCCTGTACACAAGATAAGCGGTATAGAAGATGAATAAATGAAAACAAAAATACTATGAGCTTTTTGTCCAAAACGGCATGAATAAAAAGGCTCCATTTCAGTAAATACCATTATTCCAACTACAAAATGATGCAATTCCACAGTTTCCAACTTGCATTGAATTGATTTATAAGAAGATTTCCAGCAAAGAGTGGTTCAGTGTATGATGTAGTATGATGATAAATGTAGCCTCAACCAAATGCCTGTTTTGAATTTGCTTACCCTTCTTGTCATGGTACCAAATCTACTAAAAAAGGAAGTTGTGGTTGGAGCTAAAAGTAGTAACATCACCATTCAGCATTTGAACCGAACAGCCTTTAGTGAAAAGAACCCATTTAGGGAAGCATTTCAATGCACATACTCTCATACTTGCTATTATTTGAAACGAGTTCTGCACCAAATGAGTACTGCACCAGTTTATTTTCTAACAGACAATGTGGCACAGCGATGATCAGGGCTGAGATTATTCCCATCATACAGTATATAAACACAGTATACAGTACATTGTTTTATTTGTTAGGGTTTTCTGACATTGTGTGAACTTGTCTATGCCTTTATCTTTTACATACTCTTTGTCCTTTGCTGTATGTCTATAAAACAATCCCCTCATTGTGCTTCCTCATTCCTTATATTGCTCGCTGGAACATGCTAATGTGCTCCCTATTGTCTGTCTGTCTGTCTGTCTCCATCCTATCCTTTTTAATGACTTTGTACTTTTGATGTAATGGATGGATGTGACACAGGGCATCTGTCCAAAGGCTTAAATATACTATTTTTGCTGATAATAAACCGAGATCATCATGCATGCTGTGTGATATCTCTCCCAGCTGGTAACACAAGCATAAGGAGGCATGGTGGACACTTCAAGCCATTCATCTCTCATTTTAAACTTATGTTAATTCTAGCATTAAATACGAACTGATGTCACCAATCTCCAGAGAAATCCTGAGAAATCCTTGGGACTGTTCAGCAGACGCACAGATTCAACCACAGGCCTGATAGTTCTGCATTAGTAACTGAACATCTAGCAACTGTAAATCTAATTGTTTTTTTTCTTTTTTCTTAAACAATTAGAATTTACTTGAACATGAGTGGAAGTGATTTGACTATACTCACCGATACACACCACATCCATGAAGCCGTACATGCCATAGCAGATCTGAAAGAGCAGGTCCTGGCGCTGCCACTTGGCTGAAGGACTAAGCGAAGACCAGACCAGCCATGATATGCTGGCGATTAGAAAGAGCGAGCCCAAGATGGCCGCTGCAATCTGAACCTTCTCTATTACTGTGAGCGAGATGGCCTGCCACTTGGAGAAGTGAAGGAGAAGGAAAATGATTACATTTCTTTTTAAAGGAAAATAATTGTCATAACTTTTCAGCGGAGCAGCATCATTAATCATGAGAGGTACCAGGATAGGTTTAAACTGTCTCCAGGAGAACAGCCTGTAAAGATTGAAAGACGCTGGGGACTGGGTAATACCTCTGCCCAGATTCCATTTCTATGAAGGCTGGTGTAGATTTTGATTTAGGATGTGTTGGCCAATTTTTTTTCTTTTCTTCGTACAAATGTGCAGAGGCTGGGAGAGTGTGCGAGAGTGGAAACTTACCTGTAAGGGATTCTTTGTGCTTATGGCGATGACCTGGTACTTATAGTAGCAAAGCTCGCACGTCCAGGAGCCTCGCTCACTGATCCACTTAATTAGACAGGGCTGGTGAGTGCTGCGGACAGAACCACTACAGCGGCACGGACTTAGCAACTCCCCCTGAAAACACACAAAGGGACAGTTATATGGATGTACAGTACAGAGCTAGTGACCAATCACAATGGCTTAGACTTATATACTTGTATAACAAGTCAGATCCACTTAATCAGAAGTGGACATATACAGTACATAAATACAGTACCGCAGGACAATCAGATGTCAAGGCCAGGCCTTTGTGTTTTTAATTATAATTACCCAGAAGGCAAATAAGTTAAAACTATTCAAAAAAAAAAAAAGAACTACTTACTGACTTTTTCATTTATTAGGCATGTACATTTACACTTAATGAACATTACCATGTCTGGAGACACTATTGGTAATTTGGGAACGCCAATTAGCCTAATCTGCATGTCTTTGGACTGTGAAAGGGAAACGGAGTACCTAGAGGAAACCCATCAAGCACGGGTTGATCATGCAAACTCCATGCACACAGACCCGAGATGAGAATCCAACCCGAACCCTGGAGGTGCAAGGCGACAGTGCTAACCACTACAAAGCTGGCTTTACAACAGGACCATGATCGACAAACATCCCTCACAATCCACCCTAAACTACATGAAAAAATTGTTGAAGAATGAAGCTGAAGCTTTTGGAATGGCCCCAAACTTGAGCATCACTGAAAGTCTGTGTGGGGCAATAAAAAAAAAGAACCAGATGCGTACTGCAAGGAATGCATGTAAAAAATTGCCCAAATAAAAGCAGAAACAGCCCTATCTGGCTATATATAATTTCAGAGTTGTGTTACCTCCCACTGTAATATGCTAGCTACCACTTTTTAGCCTAGGCAGGTTTATGGGAATCCAAAGATGGGACTCGGCAACAGATCGGAGCATTTTATTTGCCCAGTGAGTTAACTAAAGACGTTATGATCGATCCACCCCAATCCCCAACAGTTTCATTGTGGGTAGAAATAAGAAGCTTCTATTTAATAAAAAATGGGAGTTTAAGGGATTACCAACTAATGTTTGTAACAGTAAGACTTTTTTATAAATAGTATACACTGTGTTATGTATTATAATGCAATGTCACTGCTTGAGAAATTATTTAGCTTCTGTTACTCAACTCAATTACATCTAGTCTATGCAGCTGAAAATGGTGGAAAGTACAAATAGTTCTCTCCCCTAAACTTCCTGCCTGGCCTGTAAAAACTAACTAGCCCACTCTCTTCCTCCCACCAGAATGACTGCACATATTTTATGGATTTTCCTGCAAAATTCCTGAGAGACACATCATTGTCTTCCATTAAAATCAATACAGTTTCTGTGCAAATGATCACAATCTGCATAACGAGCAATGAATAATGTCCCAGCTAAATTACTTTCCTCCCACTACAATCGTTTTGTTAGGGAAGTTTTTTTTTTTTTTTTTGGCAGTTGTTGCTGCTGCTGTTTAAAATGCATTTTCACGTTCCCATAGCTTTGTGAGTCTTTTCTTTACTACATCTGTTTAAATCATGTAATGCGCGTCTAATGCATTCGTCTTGTTGCCATTCATAACCGTATACCTGAAAAACATTGGCAGATAAGATGTGATCTGGGAAGAAAGCCAAGAGTGGTGAGATTTACACATTTACACCAATTGGATTTCTGTCTGCTCTGTTTAATAGCCATGGTTTAAATTATTGATCATAGGCTTGCAGACAGTGGAGAAGCTTGAATCAGATACACACACACGTACAAGTTGTGCTTTGTAATACTGAACACCAGTGAGGACAGTGAATTAATGAATCGCTTGTGATGCACACTAAACGCTGCTCACCAAATATATTATGTAGCAATGAAAACATTGACAATAAACTAAGCTCATGGGGTTTGGGTTTTTTAAAAAGCAGTGAGCCGAATTACAGTGAGTTTTTTTTCCCCCCTATCCCTTAATAATTCATGCCAAGTGAATTACAAATGTAACTACAGTACAACTCTTCTTTTATTGTAGACATTCTTCTTTTTCAACCTTAACCAAAATCAGTAAGGACGTTTGGATTGAAACTCGGAATGTTCTTGCGATTTTTACATTTGAAATACAACCATAACATCAATGCTCAGTGAAACATCGTCACAACGAATGAGCCGACTCTACATGCTTCTTTGGCAAAAGGCAAAAAAGCCACAGTGATGAAGGCAACGTACATTAGAATTAGCATTCGCATTAGAATTCGCTTTAGAATTATTTGTGTTCAACATGGCGTTCGAGCCCCACTAAAGGGGGCGCCGAAGATCACGGAAGGTGCGCAAGTATCTGGCTCCTCTGCCTGAGGTTGTGGGAATTAGATTTGCACATTCTAAATAATAATTGTACACTAAAAGGTTAAAAAGGTTATTATTTGGTCCTCACTTGAAAAGAGGCTACTTTGCAGGCCACACCTCTGTGACCATTTAACCATGCTCACGATCAGTTTCGCTAAGTCATTTTTCCTGCAGTCAGAGCTTCACTATTTTATGAATAAACCAACATACCTGAGAGACTCATTGGTATCAAAGAAAGAATGTAAGGCTGTGTCTCAAATCAGAACCAGATTTTACAATAACTTTGGACTTATTGCAGGACAGACCTTCAGTAGGCCTCCTTATTAAGGGAGAAAGGAAAGGATTTGAAGAGAATGTATCATTTGTGGTGAGAACATGATAGAGCTAATGATAGCAGGAAGCCAAGCAAAATGTACCCCTTCCTACATCTATACGATTAAAAGAAAGGTTTTGTCTGTACATTGGTAAGACCTCACTCTTCTAATGATATCTTTACATTGGAGGACCAATTTCTGTCTGCATGCTTGTATGTCTGTATAGCTGTATGTCTGTCCAGCCAGATTTGTCACAGCATCACGCAAAACTGCCTGGACAGATTTTAATGAAACTTTGTCAGTCCTTCTATATTTGTCTAAAGTAAAACCTGTGCCATAAATGAAATCAAAACAGTGAGTAAAAGGGAAGTTATGAGCATTTCTATGCCCAGGTTTTGACAGAAACCTCCTGTAGCCAGGGGCCTAGAGCTCTCTCAGCCGGGTGGGATCGGAGGCACTTAGTGCTCATGGGTGTCTGTTAGCTCACGCAAGCAGAAGGATTGAATAGCTCCGCCCCCAATGTTGCGTGCGTGAGCAGTTTCAAAAAGATACTGGACGGCTGGCGTCACAGTGTTTGGTGGAAACACATGATAGTCTTCGCCCCTCCATGACTGGTAGTACAGTAGTAGTAGTCTTAATGTGGGAGCCACCTACTGACAGGTGTGAACTGAATACGACTATAATAAGTAGAAAATCAAGGGGAAAAATCAGCCCGGAAAAAAAAAAAAAGTTAGATAGACAGGCAGGGCTTTAACCTTAAATAAAATATCACTGATTACATTAAAGCTGATCAGCTTTATTTTTTACCTTTTTCTACAAACGCTTTTCCCGGAAACAACAGGTGCTCACGTTAGTCCCCAATATATAAATGTTACTAAGACATAACATCATAGACACCAGCCTGAAAGGGAGGTGAAACTGGTATAATTATTGCTAATCTTTGCCAATAAATATTTGAAATAAATCAAGTATTTTTTGGGTTTGTGTATATAGACTGGCTGGACAGATAGAAGGTATGCCATATCCATGACACTAATCTACTGTATACTACTTTGATTGGGATTGCTCCAAAAATGATTGCTGCTTCTCTAAATTATACAATATATAGCAAAACATATAGTACTGAACAAACCAAGAAATGCAATAGTAAGTCCATAGAAGAATATCACAGTGTTAAATTATTTGCTGTTTTTTTTAAAATTGCCCAGGTCATAAAGAAACAAATGCTCTGTAATATTAAGCAAATCTACAAACAACAGATTTTCTCTGTATGCTTCCCTTTACAATTAAAAAATATTATAATAAAAATAATAATTATATATATTTTATTATCATACAGGGAAACATATGGAGAAAATCTGTTGTTTGTAGATTTGTAAATGAGTCTGCTACAGAAATAAGTCCCAGGCTGAAATCTCCAGGCCATTCTGGCTGAGAGCTCAAAGTGGAGACCAGACTTAGGAACAGGTGCTGCACAGTCGGAGTGGTCATCTCAGCGCAAACGCTCCACCTTCCCACAGAGCAACATGTACACTCAGAAACACAGTGTGCTTTCCCTATGCTCTCAGAGAGATACGCACAAAATGAACAGTCCCACTGCCTACCAATAATTCCATCTTCATGCTGAAACAACGCTTACGACCTAACGGATGCGAAGCATAACAAGGTAGTAACTGTACATCATTAAACCCAAAACAGTAATCAGTGTAACTTATATGTTGGCTACTGGCACCCTGGGATCGATAAACAACAAAAAGAAATAAAGGCTGTGCTCATTAAGATGTGTGTACAGCTTTGCAGGTAAAATAGGATTACAGAGGCTTTGGCGGTGTTTACTACTTAGAGGGGGAAAAAAAAAGAAAAAGCTGCAGTCCTTAAACTCGGTAGTGAGGTTCGGTAATTTTAACACCAAAGAGTTCTCTCGGTTATGTCTAAACGGCATGACATCACAGCGTCATGTTCCGTCCATACGACACTGCGCCCATTCCTAATCTTGAAAAAAAAAAGGTAAATCAAACGTTAATGAGGATTTTTTTGAGTCTTAAATGAATGATTTAGAAACGTAAACTTTACGCTTATAGTCTTTCATATGTATTTGTGAACAGTTCCAAATTCGTTCTCTAATACTCCTGATTCTCTTTGCATCCGAAGCATCTACTTTGCATCTACTCCTGTGGATGATCTCACATGGATTCCCTAAATCTTTTCACTTTCCCAACACATTCCCCCCCGCCCAAGTCTTACACATTCTTCAGTAAATAACTTCACTTGTAGACCTGAACCTACAGTATCACCTGCTGCTATAGCCAGAAACGTCTCGATTCTCATACTGAAAATCCTTTCAACACACACTACAGTTTGGCAATATACTGTAGCATATATTTGTAGACGAGCAATAATCCATATTCCCACTATCCATGTGACACCCAGAAGAGGACAAGCTACTGTTGCTTTTGAAACGGATTCCTCTCAAGGTTTCTCCCCTGTGTCATCTCAGAGAGTCTTGCCTTGCCATTGTCGCCTCTGGCTTCTTGCTCATTAATGATCCATAGTGGAATCTGGATTTCTGTATTGTGGCTTTATGACAATACCCACTGTTTAAAACAGTGGAAAAGAGGCAACACCTGATTTGCAGTAGTAGGAGAAAACAGCTATTGAGCATGAGTACCCTGGATGTGCACGACGACAGCCATTTTCACAAAGCAGCTTTTACAGAAGTAAAACGAGTTATAGAAATAAGTTAGGGTGTAAGGGAAATGTATTGAAATATGCATCAATTATAATTATGATATGACTATATGACAGTTCAACCCCCCCAAAAATTCTTTACATTTTATATATATATTAATTTTTCAGAAGCTTCTATCGAAAGTGAATTACTCAAAGATTCAGACACACCTTTTTATTGAATTTGAGCGTCCTTTTGAATCCGTGCTTTGAACACATAGAGTAAAAAATTAAATCCAATAATTAATCAGAAATTCAGAATGTTCTCATTTAAATTAAAGGTGTAATGTGAGCTAATATTGAATTAAAGACATATTTAACCTTTGGGCAAATGTGACCTGGGTCACAATGTTGTGTAGCTTTACTGTTTAGTTTAATTTCAATCTAACCCTGAGTATTAGATAAAGAGGTAACACCTGATTTGCAGTAGTAGGAGGAAACAGCAAGTGAGTGTGAGTACAGGAACAGGCTCGTGTGCAGATGGACGCGGTGGGAGAACGATGGCAGGAGGATGTGAGGAGAGCTGAATTGACCAATGGGAGTAAGGGAGCACAGGAGGAAAGAGGGAGTCCAGCCAGACGCCCAAGCTAATCCACCTCCATCCACTGACATTGGGGCAGAGGGTGAGCAGCAGCCATTTCATTCTCACAGCAACACTAAAAAACTGCTCCACATCCACTCTCTCTCTCTCTCTCTCTCTCTCTCTCCATGAATATCTCTGACAAGTTACTTAATGGCCTCCTGCAAGTAAGTGCACTTTCAGAGCAAAGGCATTGCAGTGACCTGATGTGGCTGTGATATTTCAAGAATCTCAGGTAAAATAATAATAATAATAATAATAATAATAAAAATCTCTTCATAAAGAGATGCAGATTAATGAATTATGAATTATGAATTATCGCAAACTTTACTTTGCACAGTGGAGTGAAATACAGAGTGAAATGAATGGAAATCTCCGACGCTAGTCATTGTGAGTCTGCCTAGGTTTGGATTAACTGAAAGCTGTAGTTCTCATATGAATTTTCGGATGCTTTGGGGCATTAGAAACAAGTCGTGCTTTTGTAGCTATCTAAATGCAGATGAAGACAAGTCAGTCAAATAGAAGGCTAAAACATATCAGACTCATATAATTCAGAATTGAACATAGACAGATATATTGTATACTCACTATACCGCTTATCCAGTACAGCGTTTGGGGATGGGAAGGGGGGGAGGGGGAGGGGCATTATGGGGGTGCACAGCCGCTATACCACTGTGCCACAGATATACTGTATATTTGGATTTATCAAATTCATGAACATCATAGAAAGGCGCATGATATTCACTCACTCACTCTCTCACTCATCGTCTATACTGCTTTATTACGGTATACAGGGTAGCCGCGGCCAGGAGCCTATCCTAGGAAAGAGGAGATATCCAGGCACAAGGTGGGGTACACCCTGGACTGGGTGGCAATTCATTGTATGGCCCACACACCCACACACACACTCATTCAAACAATTTGGGAATATCATTTAGCCTAATCTGCAAGTCATTGAACTGTAAGTGGAATCGAAACCAGACGCTGGATGTGCAAGACGAAGCCATTTTCACAAAGCAGCTTTACAGAAGGAAAACGAGTTATAGAAATAAATTAGGGTGTAAGGAAAATGTATTGAAATATGCATCAATTATAATTATGATATGACTATATGATGGTTCAACCCCCCAAAAAATCATTTCATTTTATACAGTATATACTCATTTTTCAGAAGCTTCTATCGAAAGTGAATTGCTCTAAGATTCAGACACGGCTTTCAGGCCATTATTGAATTTGAACTTGCTTTTGAATCCATGCTTTGAACCGTACATGTTGAGTTGACACAGCTGTTAAGCATGAAATTCTCCCCGAAAATTAGAACAGTGTGCTGTATATCCCTTTATACTGCAGAACGCTTGAATTCTCCAATCTAATTTGTCTGGAGGTGCTGATTAATTTTCTATAACAGCAGATCTGACAGCTCATACTAGCTGTAATTCAAATCACAGGTTTATGTCAAAGCACTCGTTCTGTTACTTTATTATTATTATTATTATTATTATTATTATTATTATTATTATTATTGCAGTAGCTGATTCACAGGGACTGGCATGATGGATGTTCCACATAATCTAAACGTAACAAATTATAACAGAAGACATTATGTTTTATGGTTTCTGGATAACATGACATGCATGGTTTCTGCAAATAAAAAAAATAAATTGTGTTAGTGGGTATGGGTAGGAATTTTCAAGAGGCTAGTGAGGGAGCGTCTTTATAGTGTTCATAGCTGCTTTAACATATGTCATGACATAAACTCACAACAATAAATGTAGCTACAGTATATACAACATATTGTTCATTTCAAAATAAAGTAAGCTTTGGTATACAGTGATGTATAAGAGGAAAACACTTTTGGATTCGCTGTTATTTGCAAATAGAGAATATTTTCCTATAACTGCACATACTGGGCTGTACGGTAGCTTAATGGTTCGCAGGATGAAAAGTCACTACGAATCACCATAATGCACTATTGACTTGCACCTCCAGTGTCTGGGTTCGATTCCCGCTTCGGAAATGGAGTGTGCATGGAGTTTGCATGTTCTCCCTGTGTTTGAAGGGTTTCCTCTGGGTACTCCAGTTTCCCCCCACATTCCAAAGACATTCAGGTTAGGCTAACTGGTGTTCTTCAGTTGCCTGTAGAATGCAAGTGTGTGTGTGTGTGTGTGTGTGTGTGTGTGTGTGTGTGTGTGTGTGTGTGTGTGTGTGCTCTGTAATGGATTGGCACTTCATACATTATACTGTACAGTATAGAGGTCATGTCACTGTCATGTTATCTTATGCTTAAATCTTTCCAAAAAGAATGTTGTAATCAGCCATCCAAGAGTCACCCTGTACTATAAAAATCAACAGTCATGTAATCATGGTACAGTTAGAAGTCATACAGTAGTTGTGTCAATGTCACTCTTGTCTGTGACACTGCAGAGAGAAGCTATGAATTACACGTGTCACCACTGACAAAATAAATATATATATCAGCAAAAGGGACACTTTCGGCACATAATAGCACAGCAGTGTGCTCGGCAGCCAAAAATCCACATGAGAAGAGCCCTGAGCTGTAGTGAAATCAATTTTTCCATCACTGATTTGCTGGGAGGGCAGAGGGCACTGTACAGGGGAATTTAATGTAGCGTTGGAGTGGAATGCAGGCTCGTGTTATAATGGGCACTGGAGTATAGACATCTTGCTGTTTTCTTATTGAATGTACTGTACTGTTAGGACCGCGGGACATGTCATGCACACCCATGAACACTGAACATTATTATTCTGTTTGTGGCTTGCGATTTATAACGATTGTCTTGTGATTTATAAAGTACAGAGGTGTTTCTGAATAGAAATGGGTGCTGTAGTGGAAATTATGAGGAACGTTCAAGTCAAAGGGAGACTTTTGATTGTGCAGAATAACAGAACGTAGTTATGAGGTAAAAAGGTATGATTGTACTGCCTGCTTCACGTCTGAAACACTGGCCTCCCAGGAACTCCGTTAATGGGTCAAACATGTGGGAATCACTTGAAGTGAGGTCAGGACTGTTGGATTCCTACTGAGTTCCTTTAATGTGCAAGTGATATCAGTGGATTTTTGTGTGTACAGTTCCCACTGAAAGATGCATCTCTTCTGCAAGATGGTGACAAGTCATTCTTAGATTTTTAAGGATCAGAGTCGTTCCACTTGCTGAAAGTTTATGGGAATGACTGCAGTGGGCTCCAAGCCACCTCGGCTGGGATTCTCATGCACGGATAGGCGTATGGCCTTTTTTTAATATGTTTGCACCATTCAGTGTTTTACTGCTTGAAGTCTTCTGTTAATGTCAATTAGTTTTTGACCCTCAATTCAGGAGAAATATCATCACAAGTCCCGGATTGACTTGAACGCCTCTTGTATGCTGCCAAAATGCGTAGCTTAGATAGATACTGAGATAAATAATACAAATAAAGAAAAATATGAATAAAATAATAAAGATAAAACTGCTTGGATCCATGCAAATGCACCATTTACCTGAGTTACTTGAATTATTAATGCCTCCTCATACGTATGTATGTACATACGTATGTACCTTTTTGCACCTATTATGTTGTACATATACACATAGATAACTGATCTGAGATCTTTGCAACAACCGTGATACATACTTAGAGTAAGAGCATATCAGTGACATGTATGAGATTTAATATGTGTTTATTGTGGTACGGTTCATGTTTGATCTGTGCATACATTCATGAACAGATATCAAATAAGCCGAGTCGAAAGAAAAAAGCATTCCTATTATGACTGACACAGTTTACTCAGTTGCCAGTTTGTGTATTACACTGGGGATTCAGTGTTTACATAAGCAACGTAACCAAATACGAATATGTTGTTTAGAATGAACAGATATGTTCTGAAACTCATACTGTACACATACAGAACTACTGATTTAAACAGAAGCTATTCATGCCACATGGGTTCAGGAAAGTGATTTAGGAATGAGATCCAAAAATATAAAATAAAATAAAAAAGTTCAGTCATTAATAGGTTACATGAACCTACTTTCACGTAGGTGTGACTGAGCAGACGAGTATGCAGATATGATGCTCACGGGACACAAAGACCACGTTAATGCAATGCATTTGCAACAATCATTCATTCATTGTTCGTTCTGATAATTTTTTTTTATTTTTTATAAAATCGGTTTTGCTTATATATTTTAGAAACTATACTGTAGCAGGCAATCATGAACAAAAATAATAACTGCATGAAGTGTATATGAAGTATATGAAAAAGGCCACACCCACTTACATTTACCTTAAAATAAAAAGAAGGAAATATCAGAATATTTATAGTCTACATGAATTCAGGAGATGCCTTTTATTGTATTGTAACAATGCATCAATGCATGAAAAATGCATCTCTGCTTACAAAAACATCCGATATCTTACATCGGATCCCAGTTCAAGAATGACATCCATTACACAAGAGTTTCCGCAGAAATACTTATCATCCAAGCCTTCTTTTCTGTCAATTTATTATCCCCAGACAGACTCTGTTTGCTCTATTTCTTTGGACCAGCAGCAACAATAGCACAATTACTATGCTGTTTTTTTTGTTGTTGTTTTTTGCAGCAGTGTGACTGATTATATTTTGTAGGGAGACCTAATATCTATGGGTTGTGTTATGTGCAGCAGACAGCTCCCATTTGTATTTAGTGCTCCAGCAGCGAATCTAGTGAGCCTCCAGAATAACACAACCCAGGTGCTTCAAGTTGCTATCTCATAATTGGAGAGACAGAAGAAAATGATTGGTTTCTAGAACACGTCACAAAACGCTCCTTCCACGCATAAATCCTCCGTTGAACAAGAGATCCATTAGATAGCCACACGACCAAGCACGTTATAAGTTTTATTTGCCATTGTAAACTGCTACCTCATGCAGCATGTGTACCAGCAGAGAAGTGTATCCATTCCTGCTGAATAGGATCAGGTTACCTCCTTTTTGTACATGTGAAGCCTGGGATCAAATGACACAAAGCTGCAGCTTTCTTTCATGTCACATACTGTACAGTAGCTCCCTCATTCAGTATTGTAAATCCACTATCCAAAATCTTTCGGCCATGACGAAATTATTAAATGCATCTAATTAATAGATACCTAGGACAACAAGAGAACTGATCACTTACCATATCAGATCAGCTTCCAGATGTATCAATATGCAAACATTAGGGGAGTAGGAGTTTTAACCATTTTGTTCACAATGTTCTCAATTCAGATTGGGAACTGACTGCAGTAACAATCTGAACCATCATGTTTTCCAAAAAACAGAATTTATTTTGGTTCATTCATTTCCTCTGAGCATAAATAACCACTCACACAGCAAGCTGACAAATAATAAATAAACTCAAATGTATAGATTTAATGACCATTTTACACTCAGATTCCTGGCAGGCGTTTTACATTTTTCTTGCTGCAAAGGTTCGTGAAGCATGGCTATATTATTAATTCAACAATGAATGTTTTCAAATGGGAGCTTAATGTTTTCGTGTTAATCATCTTTTTGGGTTGAATGGTCTAGCTAGGTCAGGAAGTTTCCAGACCATTTACGAAGCTGAGAATCCTAAAATACCCAGCATTTAATGACTGCCTTAGTACCCTGCATAGGTTGGGACCTTTTATAGTTTTATACACAGTCCTAAATGTATTTATACGATATATATATACGATATATATTTCTTATTGTTGCAATTTTATGGTTTTATCTTTGGTTGGTCTCTCTGGAGATACCTCTAAAATATCTATGTTGAATTATACAGCAGTATACAGTAAAGTATTTCACATACACTGATGGCTGAATATGGTTCCAACCTGTTTATGATGCTAGGAGCCCTAAATATCCAGTCCTGTATTAACCATACTGCCTAATGGGAAACATGAAAAGAGTTCTACTCAGAATCTTCAATAGCTCCCCAAAACCTTTCTTTGGTTTCTCCTTCTGCTGGAAGCCTCATAAAACCCTTGTAAACCTCTACAACACATTTAGGAAGCTAAAAGCCCTTAAAACATTCTGACTAGCAACTCTTTTTGTTAAAAAGTCAGTCCCCCCCTAAATAGTTGGAAACAATTATTGAGGCTTCATTAGAAAGCAGGAAATGTAAAGATAATGCTAAAACTATTTAATGTACTCTTTATGTATAAAAGTGAGTCTTTAAAAGCCATGTATTGTAGCATGAGCCCTTTCCTCAGACACTTGCTTATGAGCTCCAAGACAAGCTCCTATCTATCGCTATGAATGATTTAGCACTTGCCCTGCGTGGTGCACCACAAGGCATCTTGAAGATTTAATTAACAGAAATTATGCTTGTTTTTTATGTGAACCTTGACTGTGCATAAACAACATTAAAAAAAGTTTTTTAAGGGTTCACTGGATAGTTAATGTGTCTTAGTGTACAAAAATGGTTGTGTGGGAGAAAGTGTGCTGAACTGTACTATCCCTTGTTGATTTCTTGGTGCCTTGAAGCAACTTTTGTACTTTTAGTAGGCTATGTGTCTTTTACCTGTCGAATGGAACATCTGGTATAGCCTACCTTTAAAGGTGGTTAGGTTCCAATTGTGTAAAATAAATATACATAAAACTGAGTGTTCTCGCTCAGCAACAAGGAAAAGCACTGTTCAGCATCCTTTTGTCACTGAACTTTTTTTAATTGAAGAGATGATTCTGAATGGACCAGTGAATGGTTCTGAACGGTGTACCTGTTCGGGCCCTTGGAAACAGATCCTGCACACCGGCGTGCCTTCAGCGTAGCTAATGAATGAGAAGCGCTCATCCCGTTTATCTTTGGAGAGCTCTGCCACCGCCGTGTCCAGCACTGAGTCCTCTGTAGCCCTGGTCTGAGTGCTGGGGGCCTCTGTGTCTCGGTGTCCGCTCATGTCCCTGAGCAGCAGCACCTGCAGGTCCCGGAAGAGCGCGCAGCAGCAGCGGCCCTTCAGCATGCCGTGGCCGCACTGCATCGAGAAGAAAAGAGATCAGCCTGCGGGGGACTGTGGACACTCTGCCTTCCTGGAGATATGGAAAGTTTATGCTGCCCTCAGTCAAAAAGCAACCACCGATCTCCAGATCAATTGAATCCTCTTAAATCCATTAAACTTTGTGCTTTGTTTTTCTAAATGTCCTCCAGTAGACCTTTTTTTATTATCTTGGCTTCATCATTCAAATTTTTTTTGTAATTACTTTATCAAATATTCAGTCAGAAACCATGTATTAAGTATTAAGGTATTAGATTTAAGCTAAATTAAGAAATCCGACTCACCTGTCTTTCCACAGATGATGCAAACTATAAGGCAAGACACTCACTTATAAGAAAAATACACATAAATCTGATGTTTCTGTGCATTGTGTGATCTGTGCATGCTGCGTAAAAGAATTCTCGGGCTGGAAATGTCTCCAAGCGATCACTTCATGCAGCCTGGCATCTCAAGCGCACAATGATGTCCTTATCAGCTAAAAGAGTCCAGTTTGTCCCAGCACTTCTGTATGGAGCCTAATCTTTGCTCTTTGCTGCATCTCCCAGTCCATCGCCCGGCTTATCCTGTGCACAGCGTTAATATTCACGCACAGGCTGTTTCAGGTGGTATTCTGCAGAAGCTCGCCTCGATCCGTGCACATCCTCTTCCCCTCTCCAAACCGCGGGTTTCTCCCGAGTCAGAAAGCTTTGATAATCCAGGCACAGACAGCGCCAGAGGCTCGGCTGGTGTGCAGGGGAGGAAAGGAAAAGCGTGGCTGGTTGTGCTGTTGCAGCCTGTCCGCCTGTCGCTGCGGATTCAGCACCACGGCTTCCCGGGACAGATCCCGAGCCGAGCAGCGACGTCACACCTGCCTCCGTGATGCAAGAGGGGGCCAGCCAGGAAATGTGAAAAATAAATAAATAAATACATACATAAAGCATGCACGAAGACCATGTTCTTCGGAATGTGTAGCCTATAATTAAGTAGAACTTTATACTAATTACATACAGTACACATAAGGACAGCCCAACACATCTGGATCCAGAAGAAAAAAAAATTCAAAGGTAGAAATTACGGTTCTTCCAAATTATAAATTACTTATCTGTACCTAAGTTTAACATTTCTTAAAGCAGACCTTCAGAACAGGTATGTTACATGACGTGTAGCTTAGTGGTGTAAGGTATTGCCCAGTTTGAGCTCCAGTTTTGAAGCCATCTTTGGTCTGGATTTCTTTTTTTTTTCACTTAATAATGCATTTTTTAAGATGAAAAATGCCAATGGATCCAGATCCCCCCACCATGTAGATTAAAAATATAACGTAAAAGTATGAAAAAGACAACTGACCTAAATACATATGTGCATACATACATATTACTACTACTGCTAATAATAATTATATTATCAAGGACTGCATGTTTGTGTAGCAGTTGAGCACTATGGCCTCGCACCTCCAGGGTGGAGTGTTCCATTCCCTCGATCCATGGGTTTGTGCTCAGGGAGTTTGCATGTTTTCGCCATGCTTGGCGGATTTTCTCCAGGTACTCTGGTTTCCTCCCACATCCAAAAACATGCATATTAGCATATTAGGCTAATTGGTGTTCTCAAATTCTTTTAGTGTGTGTGTGTGTGTGTGTGTGTGTGTGTGCGTGTGTGTGTG
>QMIH01000054.1:649658-697199 GCA_003987875.1 Clarias batrachus
GTGTGTGTGTGTGTGTGTGTGTGTGTGCGTGTGTGTGTGCGTGTGTGTGTGTGTACTATTACTACTAATAATAATTATTATAACAACATCAACCTTAAGAATACTATTGGTTTATGCAGATTATGACTCATACTATAAATATTTTCAAATTGCTTGCTTGCTTGATTAATTCATTGATTCATTCATGTTCAATGACTGTTTGGTACGGTACTGTGACTCTGAATCCTATCCTGGGAACACCTCTGCACAAGGTATACTCCCTGAATGTGATGCCAGAGAAACTCAAAACCCAGAGGAAATGCAAAATGGCATGAGGAGATCATGTGAAACTCTAGACAGACAGGAGTCTGAGCTCAAAATTGAGTACATTGGAGCTGTGAGTAAGCAAAACTGCCTGTTTGTTTGTAAGTTTTGTATTAGTCAATTCATTTTTATGTTTCTTTTTTACAATGATTCCCCTTTATATAAAACCATGTGAAAGAGGCAATCTTATATACATCAGATTACCTAGCTGGGGCATTTTGATGAAGGTTTAACAACAGTGGGAGTACTTATTTTTCTTCTTTTCTTGACTATGCACTTTAGGTTACATACTTCAGCCACTAAGTACTTTCAATAATTAACCATTTGCTGCACAAGCGCTTATCTTACTAATGCTTTTGGCATAAATATATGCTTGGTTGCCTAGGTGATCATGATGCAACAAAGGGTTAAGGCTTTTTTGAAAATGTTTATGTTGGCTGTATTCTCTCTCTTTCTCTCTCTGTCAATAAAAATCTATTAATGGCTTTTGTACTTCAAGTCCAAAATGGAGCCTTTCCATTTAAAAACTGCATTTTGTATTTACTTAGATTATCTTTGTGTAAAAAGATTTTTTAATGATTTCAATCATTTACATTTTTTTAGCAAATTTGAAAAAATGTTAATATATATAATGTTGGGTGAGGAAGCCTGAGATACAGTTCATCCCAAAGATGTTTAGCGGGGTTTAACTATGGCATTATGAACATTGTCATGCATTGTCATTGCTGAAAAATGTTTGGACCTCTCAGTTTCTGTGAATGTAAATTACCATGCTACAGTGTGATGGTCATTTGTTTTATATATTGGTATTTAGGTGGCTAGATGTTACAGGGCTAAGCTACATCAGCTACATCAATAGTATCAGTGGATATATTTATCCACAGGAATATACCCTGATTTATTCCAATTAAAATATTTTGAATTAAAAGTATAGTTTTATACTGAATAAATTCAATCCAATTCAATTAAATTTTTGTGTATATCGACTTAACAATCAACATTGCCACAAAGAAGGTTTACACAATCAAAAAAAAAAAAAAAAACTGTGTTGGGATGTAACACGGCAAAACCAGAGAATACCTAGTCACGTTTCACACATAATATGTGTTTTCATGAAGGATAAATGTAGTATTTATGCCTATATTTTTTGTGTTTATATGTTTGATAATGTTTCATTTAATTTATTTTACCATTTAGAGGCATTGATGGCTCAGTGGTAGGTTTGTTGCCTGCCATACATTTAATTCCCACCCAATGCCCAAACCCTCTGCTACTGCCGAGCCCAATAAAATGCGAGGATTACATCAGGAGCCTGCCTTAAACCTGTGCCAACTTCTGTGGGAGGAAACCGGAGTAACAGGAGGAAACTCACCAATCACGGATGGAATGCTAACATTGAAACTTTCAACATGGAGGTGCAAGGCCACACTGATAACCACTATGCTTAATTATATAGAATAATTTAATTAAGTAGAATAGTTTGTGTACATGTAATTAAATCAATTAAAAAGTTAATGGGAACTCAATATCATCAGACATTTTAGGTAACATTAGGTTACCCGGAAGTAAAACACAAAACATCTGATATTAATGTATTGTTTTTTTTTCTAACAATTTGACTAACTTATAATTGTATTCATTATTATTATGTGCATATATTTATTCACATTTTCCATCGATTCGGATATAAAATAACGTCAGATATTGTCACTTTTATCAGGTGGATCTGAAGGTCCCCCTATAGAAACGCATTCATTTTCGCTTGAAACTCCCTATCCAACATGGCGGACGCGTTGACGTATCAAAGGCAGCAGGGGCGCTCTTACGTCATTTCCGCCTGCGACGCACTTAACGTTGAAGTTCAGTACAGGAAGGATTAGCACTCAAACGATGTGATAATATGATAATATGTGATAAATGTGATAAACGTTGTTTATCGGTTACTGTAGAAAATTCATGTCCTGGGATATAAACAAGAATCGGTTTGGGAATCGAATTAGTTAGCTGTTTTTAACCGTTATCTGCGAGCTTTACTTCCAAAAGTAAACAATTTAGCTAAAATAGGTGGAGGACCAGCACCATCCATATGTATGAAAATGCCATGTAGATCAAACAGTTTTGTAATTAGTCTTTTATTTCCTTCTTAGACAACCATAATGAGCTAATGCTTGCTAAATTCCAATGTGTGGTTAAGGTTATTAGCGAGATCAGGCTCAATTCATGGAGACATCTGCTCCTCAGAAGACAGGTCTTTTGTTTAGTTGACTTGATTTCTGCAGACATGTCGAGCAGCAGTCTGACGCCGGAACAGCAGAGGAAAATCGAGGAGAACAGACAGAGAGCACTCGCAAGGAGAGCTGAGAGACTTGCACAGGGAACACAACAACAACATGCACAAGCTGTAACTGCACCATACAAGCCATGTCAACCCCAATCCCATACTGCAGCAGGAGCGAATGCAAAGTCCAAGTCGAGCTTTCCTCCAAAACCTGCAGCAAGCAGCACGGCTCACAGTGTGAGAAAGGTAAGAAACTAACAGCCTGCATGTGGCTTAGTGAAACAATGTGCCAACTGTTTTCAGGGGAAAGTAGTTATTCATGCATGCATGCATTACATATTCACTAGGGTTCACCTGATGATGTCGGAAGTGTATATCAAAAATATGTTACATGAAGATGGATTTTAAGGACGTCTGGACTGGAAAATCGGCTTTGAAAGGCTGAGATGGTGAAGGAGGATGAGACCTACAATTGTATATTATAATACAATAGTGTAACCTCTTAGATTCCAACCGCTGTTAAAAAATGATAAAGGAGAATAAGGATCATCATCTTTCCTTCTATAAAATTTATCATATAAAGGAGTTGTCTTTGGTCATGGTAACACAATCTGATTTTTGACCTACTTGCCTACAAAGCAGCGCTTGTGGTCGTATTTGGGAAGTAGACGTGAAAAAAGAAATATTGATGCAATAACTTATTTTTGCTGAATACTAGTGATGGGGGGGAGGGGAATTGATCCAGTTACATGTTGCGATTCTTTTGTGTTGTAATTCATGTATCGCCATCTTTTGCATTTATATATGAAATTTTACTAGATGGTAGTGAGACGATCATTCAAACTGGATTAGAGACAGTGACAAAAAGAAAGGAAGTGGAGGTGGCATGGCTAAAAATGCTGTAGTTTGCTTTGGGATTGACAAGAATGGACATGATTAGGAGTGAGTATATTAGAGGGACAGTGCAGGTAGAACGGTTTGGGGACAAATTTAAGGAGGCCAGACTGAGAGGGTTTGGGCATGTGCAGGGGAGGAATGTGGGGTATATTGGGAGGAGAACGTTAGAGATTAAGCTTCCAGGTCCAAAAGTGCATATAATACAATAAATAAATAATAGAAGGATTTAATCTGCACTTGATGTGCTGTAATGTACAGTACTTTGATGTATTTAAAACATGATCCCCAGATATTGAACTATTGCATGTCTTCAAATTTTTTAGCCCTTTTCCTTGAAGGTTTAATTGAAGGTTTAATTGCACATTTAATATCTTTTTCCTCTTTTGGCTGCTCCTGTTAGGGGTCGCCACAGCATACTATTTGTCTCCATCTAACTCTGTCTACCACACCTTCCCTTATCACTGCAACTTCCACCCTCATCATGTCCATAAACCTCCTCTTGAGCCTTCTTCTTATTGAGTTTTATCTCTAGCATTCTTCCCCTCATCCCTTCTCTGCGCATGCCCAAAACATCTTAATCTGCCCTGTCTAACTTTGTCCCCAAACTGTCCTAACTGCACTGTCCCTCTAATATACTGTACTCCTAATCCTCGTCCTTTCTTTTCACTCCGCAGCATCTTCATCTCTGCCACATCCAGCTCTGCTTCCTGTCTTTTTGTCAGCGACACAATCTCTAAAACCCTAAAACATTGCTAATCTCACTACCATCCTGTAAACTTTCCCTTTTATTTTTGCTAATAATCTTCTGTCACAGATCACTCCTGCTACCACTCTTCTCCTCCTATTCCACCCATCCTGCATTCTCTTTGCTTCTCTACCACACTCCCTGTTGCTTTGGACAGTTGACCCTAAATATTTAAACTCCTCTACCTTCCCTACCACTCCTTGCAACTGCACTCTTCCCCCACCGTCTCCCTCATTTACACACATGTACTCTGTCTTGCTCCTACTGATCATCATGCCTCTTCTCTTCAGTGCATCCGTCCACCTCTCTAGACTCATCCTGCTCCCTATTCTCGATGCTGATCACAATATCATCAAACATCATCATCCATGGGGACACTTGTCTAACCTGTCCATCACTACTGTAAACAGGAAGGGACTAAGAGCAGATCCCAGGTGCAGTCACTCCTCCAACTTAAATCATTCATCATACCTACTGTACAGTATCGCTGTCTTTGTACATATCTAGCACCACCCTCACGTACTTCCCTGCCACTCTGGGAACCCTGTCATATGCTTTCTCTAGATCCACCAACGCACAATGCAACTCCTTCTGATCTTCTCTACACAGTGGAAGCTCGGATTGCGAGTAACACGGTTTATGAGTGTTCCGCAAGACGAGGAAAGATTTTTAATAAATTTTGACTTGAAAAACGAGTAAGTCTTGGTTTACGAGTGCCGAGTATCATATATCATGCATTATATTAATAATTTTTATGTATTTATTTTTTTGAGCTTTGGAACGAATAATTTGAGTTTTCATTATCTCTTATGGGAAAATTAGATTTGGTTTATGAGTGTTTTGGAATACGAGCTCGCTTCTGGATTATGCTTGTAATTCAAGGTTCCACGCTAATTCTCCATCAGCATTCTCAAAGCAAACATGGCATCTGTGGTGCTCCTTTTTGACATGATGCCATACTGCTGCTCACAGATAGTCACCTCTCTTCTTAGTAAAGCTTCCCCTACTGTTTCCTATAACTTCGTGCCATGGCTCATCACCTTTCTGCCTCTGTAGTTGCTGCAGCTTTGCACATCTTCCTTGTTCTTAAAAATTGGAACTAAAACACTTTCCCCCCCCCCACTCATCAGGCATCCTCTCACTTTTTAAATAGTCTTGTAAGCAACTCAACTGCCATTTCTTCTAAACACTTCCATGCCTCCACTGGAAAGTCTTCCAAACCATCTGACTTTCCACTCTCCACCCTCTTCATAGCTGTTCTCACTTTACCTGTACTAATACCCTGCACTACCTGATTCACTACCCTCCACCTCATCCAACCTTGTCTTCATTTTCTTCATTCATCAGCTCTGCAAAATATTTCCTCCACCTTCTCAAAACACTCTCTTCCTTAGTGAGTGCATTTCCCATCTGCATCTTTTATCACCCTAGCCTGTAGTACATCCTTCTCCGCTCATCCTCTCTGTCTGGCTAGTCGATATAAATCTTTTTCTCCTTCTTTTGAGTTTAGCTATTCATACAACTCACTATATGCCAGTTTCTTAGCCTTTGCTACTTTTCTCTTCACTTTACATCGCATCTCCTTGTACCTTGTCATCTCTCTTACCTATCTTAATTCTTTTTTGCAAGCCTCTTTCTCTTGATGCTTTCCTGTATTTCCTTATTCCTTATTCTTCTTTCGCTGTCCTGATACCCTCTTAGCTGTCTTCCTTACTACAGTACTTCTGCGGTAGTTGACAGTCGTCCAGCATCTCTTCACCATTACCCAGTACCGGACTTGTTTCCGCTCTGAATTTCACAAAAAAAATTTCCGTCTTTGACTTCCTCTATCTAATTCTGTGTTCAGTGCTCACTCTTGGTTGTGTCATCACAATGTGATGTTGTCTAGTGTTGTAAATAAAAATAAAATCTTCTGGAAATGACCAGAGCATTAGATGACCAAGGAATCAGGAGACTCAGAGCCAGGGTTCAGCTGGAGAAGATAGTTTATTTTACTTGCAAGCGTCAATCAGTCAGCCTGGGCAATGAAATCCAAACATAAATGGCAAAACACCTATTTTATACTAAGATGTAAACATCGACCCAAGGCCAAGAAATGGAAAAACAATGGTTTAAATGGTAGTAAAATACAATCAAGGTTAAAAACATCATGTGAGAACTAAGTAAACAGGAGCACTTACTAAGTAAACAAGGACACTTACTAAGTAAACAAGGACACTTACTAAGTAAACAAGGACACTTACTAAGTAAACAAGGACACTTACTAAGTAAACAAGGACACTTATAAAGATCACACTGACATAAATCCATTCTTAATGATTGTACCATATTCATATAAAAGATTAAGGAAAATTTGAAATAAATCCCTCACTAGGTACACTATGCCCTGCGACAACCTTAAAATCTCTGACTCTTACACCGCTCTTTTATGTCACTCTGTGTTCATTTTTCTTCTTAACATATGTGTTTACTACCGCCATTTGCATCCTTTTTGCAAAATCTACAATACTCTGTCCTTCCACATTTTTCTCCTGGACCCCATACCTACACATTACCACCTCATCCCAACATGACCGTTTTAGCCAAATCGCTAATCTTCCTTCTTTTTCAGACACTCGCTACCACTTTTGTCTAGCTCACTCCAGAAATCTCTTCTTTTTTTAAAATCCTCTTTCACGTCACATTCTACCTGTCGAGCATATGCACTGATGACATTTACCATTAGCCCTTCCACTTCCAATTTTACACTCATCACTCTGACAGACACTCTTCTCACTTCAACTACACTCTTTGCATATTCCTCCCTCAGTATTAGACTAAGATAAATGGTGTAGGTCTAATACTGAGGGAAGAGTATGCCAAGAGTAGTGGGCGTTTGAACCCACCTCCAATGTTCCTAGCCTTGCTTCCCTTCCACCTAGTCTCTTGTACAAACAGTATGTCTACTTTTCTCTGCTCAGCTAGCTCTCTAACTTTACCAGTTACTGTATAGTGACAACATTCAAAGGTCACTTCTACCCTTCCTTATTTCCCCTTTCTCTCTTGACATGTCTACCCCCTCTCTTTCTCCTTTTTCTTCGAGCAACAATAGCCCGATTTCCACAGATATCCTGCTGTGGGTCGTTGTTAACCCAGGTCTTGATCGATCCAGTGTGGAAATCTTTATGATCCGCATATTTATTTGGCATATGTTTTTACATCGGATGCCCTTCCTGATGCAACCCTCCTCATTTATTCGGGCTTGGGACCAACGCTAAACTACACTGGCTTGTGCAACCTTAATGGACTTAATGCACTTCTTTCTTTGATAATAAATAAGATTCACAGCGAAGTTAAAACAGTGTTTTTAGAGAAACTGTTTTGTTTATTCGATCTTAATCTTAATTTGGACTTTAATTAGGAAGACCATGACCGTGGTGAACAAGCTGATTAATTCAATCCAATTGTTCTTCCAGACGCAGTTCACAGATCCACTTCCCATCCCTAAAAAGACCACCCCAGCTCCGTCGACTAGTTTCGTACCCTCTAAACCAAAATCTGGTGCCAGTGGTTCGTCCGAACCAAAGCCAGCTTCCACAGTGGCTAATTTCTACGCGAAGAGTGTGAAGCCACCCATCCAGCCTTTAGACAAGACGTCCAAACCTCTGGAATCTTGCTCTTCTGTTTCTGAGAAGAAGCCTGCAGTGTGTGTGAGAGGGAAGTGTGTTCCTCATTCAGATGAGCGCTTCAGAGTACAGGTCGGCTACAACGCAGAACTCATCAACGTGTTCAAAAACATTCCCTCCAGAAACTATGGTGAGCGCTGATCTGCATTACTTTCAGAAAAAATTTAAAAGCTTTATTGATGCTATGTATATTTGTTATCAAGCTATTTAAGTTTAAAAAAAAAAGACTTTTTTTGGGGGGGAGGGGGGTTCTTTTAATTGTGATTATTATGTTTTTACAGAGTTGTAACTTTCATTACAGATCCTGGCACAAAGATGTGGAACTTCAGCCTTGAAGATTATAAGCAATTAAGTAGGTCTACAAAAGACACACTATAATGCATACTGTATATGAAATTAATGCTTGTAATAGCATGTTTTACCAGTCATTGGTACTGAGTGATTCAGCACGGTGGCTTAGTGGCCAGTACTGTGGAATTGCACCTTCAGGGTCGAGGGTTCGATTACCGCCTCGGGTCTGTGCGCGTGGAATTTACATGTCCTCCCTGTGCTTGGTGGGTTTCCAGTTCACAATAATGTGTGAGTGTGTGGTGTGTGCATGTGTGACCTGCGATGGATTGGCACCCTGTTCGGGTTTTATCTCGTTTTGTGGCTCAAGTTTCCTGGGATAGGCAAACTGGGAATTTCACCAAGCAAGCGCTCTTAAGCAAATTAGAGAATGTAATGCACGTCTTCTCTCAATTTCATATTTTTAAACAGACTTGTTGAGTAATAAATCTAAACATTATAGATCCTGGAAGTATGCAAAAATACGTAAAACACAAGTATGACTTAAAAAACTTAAATGATGCAAGCATGGAAAAGCATAAAGTCTAGTGAGAGTGCGTTTGTCATAAAAGTGGTCATTAAATATACAGTAAAACCTTGGATTGCAAGTAACCTTTTTGCAAGATCAGCAGAATTTTTAAATAGATTTGAACTTGATAAATGAACGAGGTTTTAAAATACGAGTTGTACGCATGCGCTTTGTCTGCTGAGCGTCACATGATCACAACTGAGCCAATGGTTCCTCTCTCTTTGCGCGCTGCGGGATTGTGGGTAATCCTCTTCCGAGTGAGGCAGTCTCGGTGCGCATGCTTCACTCGTACACACACGTACGGTTTACTATAACATTATGACATTTGCATGTGTGTAAAGCATTTGTTAATTTTGTGTACAAGTTTAATGTTTAATTCTTTAGTAATTGTACTGCAACAACGATTAAAAAGTCTGTAGCAGTGCAGAAGATGATTCAGTTTAACGACAGTGCAACTTCGTGAAATCCTTGTTACTTGTCAAAGATTTTAGTTTTCCGACAGAGACTCTCTGTTAGAGAGCAGTATTTCCGTTAGTGTGTGTGTGGTTGTGCGCGTGTGTGAAAATCAGTCGTCATACACAGTACCGCCCCCCCCACCTTCTCCTCTTCCTCCCTCATCTTACACCACCCATGATTCATAGTAAAGTGAAGAAAAGACTAATTTCCTTAATTTTTACTTAAATTAAAATTTTTATATAAATATTTTTCAGTTGTGGAACAAATCAACAGTGTTTCCATTATTTCTTAAGAGGAAATTTGCTTTGGATTACAAGCACGCTTCCGGAACAAATTATGCTTTATATGTACTATGCTGTACTCTGAAATATCCACTGTATCCTAATGTATGATGCTGTGCTTCTGAATTCTGGTTGACTAGGTTGATTTTAAAATTTTCTAATGTAAAATATTGTTTTAAGGCAATCACAGTCTTATGCTGATGTGCCAGTCTAGTGTATTATAGTTTCTAACAGCTCATTCAGATGCTCTTCTATGACCAATGCTCTAAAATAGGATTTGGTTGCACTTGTGCGTGCAGAGAAGGAAGCGGCAGTACAGATCAATATAAAGTTAATTATCTCTTAATGATCATCTTGATCAAGATCTAACATTATGCAGTCTACCCTGATGGATATGGTGACTTTGGGGATGACCCCATTCCCATACGCAGGACGTTGGTGCTTTGCTGAGGATAAAAATGTATGTCAATTATGGTTATACAACCATTGAATTCACTAGATGAAAGCCCAGTTTTTCTTTTGTAGCATAACTGGGAGCACTGTACCCTTACCATGAATAATTAAGGGTCTTTTTCTCTTCAGTACAGTTCAAGAGAATTCTATTCCAAGATGAACTATCCCAGCATGAGAGACGATTCTCTTATGAATGGTATACTATCATGCCCGTATGACTTCCCACCTCTAGTTTCAGTCCAGTTGTTCGTTGGAACAGTGTAGTACTGATAAATCACAAGAACATTATTTTCCTGTCATGATAGCCTGAAGTGATGATGGTGAATGAAGTGATGACAGTAAATCTTGTAAAAACGTGTTTCCTCTCCTCTCAGTGGAGGAGGTAGCCGGCCTGCCCTCAGTGTCTTTGAAGGCTCTGGAGGGGATGGAAGGTTTGGATTTATCCGCCTCTAGCATTCGTCCCAGAGACTCCGCAGCATTGGCAGCCATGATGAAACTGTGCCAGGGCTGGCAGAAACCTGGGGCCACAGTCAAGGGCAGATGCTCACTTATCTCTCGCTCTCGCCTGGAAGTGGACATCTTATACCATGCAGATGTGATAGGTGCCTTTAAACAGATGCCTTCAAAAAACTATGGTGAGTTATGATTGGATTGTTGAACATAAGTATACACTTGCCAGTTTTTGGATTCAGACAACATTAGGAATAAGCTTTTTAACATGAATCCACCCATAAACTCACTCTGCTTTGTATTTTTATTGAAGACATGAAAACAAGGAGATGGAGTTTCCTACTCGAAGACTATGGAAAGTTGTGTGGGTATCTGATTTATTCAAATATGTTTTATGAATAAAAATGACATGATTCAGAAAAATCAATGATCATTAGCCTGCATGGATCAAATGATCAAAATAACACACCAAGTATACATTTTGGCAGTTTGTTAAACATATCATTCAGTTTACTGTTTACACAGTTAATCTGTTCATTATAACTAATTATGTACCTACTGTAGTCGTTCATGCATCTTATCATTCCCAGTGCTTGCCTAATTAACTGTTGTCACTTCTCTCTGTCATCAGTGGAGACTCTAAACAACATCGCAACTGTAGAGGTCGAACCGTTACCACGTGCTGTGCTCCAGGCCTTTTCCTCCCAGTTTGAGAAGAGCCTTTCCACAGCTGCAGAAATCCCTGAAGCTGATCTCTCGAGCATCGATACGACTCTCACACGTAGCCTCATGCCTTTTCAGCAACATGGTGTCAAGTAGGTGCTCCGTGCTTCCTGCCTTCTAGACTGGAGCACTAATTTAGACAAGAGCTTCGAGGGCTTGTTTTTTTCATAAATTAAAATAATGTCCACCAGTTTGTAGATTTTGATTAAGCATACAAGGTTTATGTGCTCTTGAATTGCTGCTGTTTTTGCACTATTCGTTTTAAACTGTTTACGTAAATGCCAAGAAATCAGCTTTTGAAAAAGAAAAAAAAAATCAAACCAGCCCATTTGAAAATAGCTATGCTCACAAAGAGACCCTAGTCCCCTCCCCCCCATTCCTTAAAGATTAACTGACTGCATTGTGCTGCTGTCATGTGATTGGCCGAGTGGGTAGTTATACAAATGTACAGGTGTATATTGCAAGTATGTTCTGAATAATGGAATGGTGGAATGTGAACGATTACCTCATAGCCTCATTTGAACTCAAGGTGAATAAATATACTTCTCTGACCACCGGGCTGATAAGTGATCTGTTTTTCTTGTCAAATCCAACTTTCACAGCAATAACTTGAAGTAATTGTTTCCTGTATGACTTCATTGGTCTCTCGAATCATTGTGGAGGGATCTTGGTCCATTCTCCTTTACAACATTGCTTCAGCTCATTCAGGTTTTTGTGTTCCTGCTTATAGCTCTGTTAAGTGGGACACAGCACCATTGTGATTATTAAATTTTTCAGCCGTTCTGATGTAGATTTACTGGTGTGCTTTGGATCATTGTCCTATTGCATGACCAAATTTCAACTGAGCTATAGCTGTCGGACAGATGGCCTCAGATCTGCCTCTAGATTTCTCTGGTATACAGAGTTGTTCATGGTCGACTCATTGATAGCAAGGTGTTCAGGTTCTGTGGCTATGAGGTATTTCTGCTAAAATGCTCTTTGGTTCAAAGGTCAAACAGCTCCACTTTGGTCTCATCTCTCATCATTGGACATTGTTCCAGAAGCCTTGTGGTTTGTTCAGTTTTGCTAATCTCAGTCGTGCATCCATTTTCTTCATATACAGAAGAGACTTTCTCCTGGTAACCCTTCCAAACTAACTGTACTTGTTCAGTCTTCCTCTAATTGTGCCGTCATGGACTTTAATATTTAACATGCTCAGTAAGGCCTGAAGGGTCTAAGATGTAGCGCTTAGGCTTTTTATTTGTATTATTCTGAGCATTAGGTGATCTGACCTTGGGATAAATGTGCTAGAACATCCACTCCTGCAAAAAGGGCCAACTGTCTTGGAATGCTTTCCACTTGTGAATAATCTTTTTCACTGTTGAACCTCAAATTGTTTGGAAATGGTTTTATAAGCCTTTCCAGATTGATGTGCAGCAACAGTTGCTTCTCTAAGACCATTGCTTAAGTATTTCCCTCTTGGCATTGTTGTTAATACACACCTGAATGCCCCAGATGAGCAAATTGCCAAAACCTCTGCTTTTGCACACCTGTTGATGATCAATTAATCAGGAGCTGATGATTAGCATACCTGGCTGTATGTTCACATGAGGGTGTATTTTCCTAATATTAAGACCCGCTATAAACTGATGCCTTCTTAATATGTTTTTACACAAAACGTAGAATTAAAGGATAGGATCCAAACTTTTACACATGTCTGCTCTCCTACAGCAATGCTTCACCTTTGCCTGTAATAGAACATGAACCACGGTCTGTTGATGACCCCTACATCTTGGCTAATCATGCACCTTTTTTGTGCTCATGTATACAAAAATGGGCAATTGTAGTTTTCCTTAGTATGTTTAACTGCTTTATGGAGTGTTCTGAGTGACAGATTAAAAAGACCCGATGGCTTTGTGTGTCTCAGAGTTAGGATCTGTTCACTCTTCGACATCAATGGATCGCTATGTTTCTGAGAAATTGAAAAAAAAAACTATAAAGAAAAATTTTGTCCAAATATTAACTACTAAGCTAAGTGGTATAACATTTACAAAATGTGTGGTGAGGCTGTAAACTGCATAACGTGCATCTGTTTTTACAGCTTTGCAGTGTCCAGAGAAGGCCGCCTGCTCCTGGCTGATGAAATGGGCTTGGGCAAGACGGTGCAGGCCATCTGTATTGCAGCCCACTACAGGAAGGAGTGGCCACTGCTAATAGTTACTCCATCGTCCGTACGCTTCACCTGGGCTGAGGTTATTATAATTATAATGCAGCAGCCAAAAAAGCCTCACACTGATGTTTGGAATTTGGCTTATTTTACAGGAATTAACACTATTTCCCGATCTGTTTTGATGCATATTAGAATATGTATTTTCTTTCCGTGTCGTATGTCAGGCGATACGGCGCTGGTTGCCCTCAGTACCAGCAGACAGCATTAATGTGGTGGTGACAGGAAAAGACAATCTTCGCTCTGGTCTCGTCAACATCATCAGCTATGATCTGCTTAGCAAGATGGGAAAGCAGGATTTCACCAGTCCGTTTGGTGTGCTTATTATGGTATGCCTCCTTGTCTTCCTATAATAACTTTAATTATGAAATAATTAATTAAATACTAATTATTTAAATATATTTTTAAAAGTTGGAATGTTAGACAAAAGTAGGGAAGCAGTGTTAACAATGTACACTATGGAATGCATTTTATGTGGACTTTTTCTTTTTAATAGAACTGAAAAATCTGTACATTGACCTTTAGCCTCACATCATAAATTACTGCCATTAAAGTTTTTTATTTTTATTTAAAAAAATACACACCTGTGTGTGTATGTGTGTGTGTATGTGTATGTGTGTGTGTGTGTGTGTGTGTGTGTGTGTGTGTGTGCGTGCGTGTGCGTGTGTGTACGCGTGTGTATATTACAGTATATACACACACACACACACCACCGACACTGTGGTTTAAAAACCTATGCAAACACAAATTCTACATGTAACTGATTTTCTTGGTTTTTGCATTTATCACTCATATTTATTCCACCTGTTTGCTGTAGTTCTATAGTGACTGTCCCATTCATTAACACAAACAGTTGTGTAATACAGTCTGACCTGCTTTCTTCCCCTGTGCATGCAGGATGAGTCTCACTTCCTGAAGAACATTAAAACTGCTCGCTGTAAGGCTGCTCTTCCTCTGCTAAAGGTATGATGAATTCCCCCCATTATCACCAGCCAGTACGCAGTGACTCATTAGTTTGGTTGTGGACTGCTTATTATTCACCATAGTCTTCAGTATTGCTTATAGTGGTTTGAGATGTTTTGAGCAGACTGTAAGATAACTTACTGTGCAGAGGTTTTGAGTCACCCTACATTTCTTCATATTTTGCTTCCACATAGTCAGACTTTCTATTTTATTGTAGTTTTCCAGGCTTCCTGAAGGACTCTCTTGCCCTCAATTTTTTTTGGCTCTCATTTTTAATCTAGTCCATGTACCTGACCAATTTCTGTGAATTTTTTCTTGTTTAAAACACACATTGACCTATGAATAATTCAAGCATAAAACATTATCTAACTTGCGGCATAAACCAGTGAGAAACGGTGATTAGTATACAGGTGATGCTGAATGCCGCATGGTTGGAACAGACTTGGGGGTAAATGAGGTTGCTGCTGAGGTTGTTACATTGTATCTTTAGGCACTTTGCAACCTGTTGCAATAATGTATTTAATCTTCATCATTTAATTTAGTTTTATAATAAGAAATGTATACAGTTTCTGTCAGAAGTTTGGACACACTTCTCCGTCAGCATTTTTTCTTTTCAGTATTGTGCATTAATCCTGAAGATTAGGAAAGAGCACATATGAAATTCTGTAGTAAACAAAGTGGTAAGCGATCCAGAATATGTTTTATATTTTAGATTGTCCAAAGAAGCTACATTTAACTTAGCTTAGCACACTCATCAAATTCAGTTCATAGGTGTGCCTCGTCAAGAATTACTTTGTGAAATGTGTTGCCTTCTTAATGCGCTTTAGACCAATAGTTGACTTGTGCAGCAGAAGGGTGGATACAGAATCAATAGCCATATTATTGCTACTACAACTACTGTACAAAGCCATATTATGGCAAGAAACACTCAATTAAGTATCGAGAAAAGACAGTCCGTCATTCTTTTCATTAAGAAATGAAGGTCAGGCGATCTGGCAATCTATGATACTCCAGAACTTTGAATGTATCTTCAAGTTTAGTTACCAAAACTCTATGAGGATCTGGCCCTCATGAGGACCATCCCAGGAAAGAAGGACCAAGAGCTACCTCTACTGCCTAGGGTACATTTGTTAGAATGACCACCATTAGAAACCACATATCTACAGCACCTCAGATTAGAGCCTACATCAATGCTTCCTGGAGTTCAAGCAGCAACACACATTTCGTCATCCAGTGTGAGAGTCATGCCTTCATGGTCGAGTTGCGACAAAGAAAAAAAAAGCGGACAACAAACAGAAGAGACTTTCTTAGGCCAAAAAATACACGGAATGGGGTGTGTTTAGATCAGTGGAAAACTGTCCTGATGAGTCCATATTTTCTTGGATCTAACTGCCGTATCTTCGTTAGAAGTAGAGAGAGGGAACAGACCGTGAATTGGATCGAAATTCAATTGAGATGATTTTGACCGGAGAATGAAACCGGGAACTGCTTCAGGATTGTTGGAGAATGTTCCAGGTGATTACCTCATGAGGCTGACTGAGAGAATGGCAAGAGTGTGCAAAGCAATAGGTGGTTACTTTGAAGAGAAATTTAAAACACATTTTGGGGTGTTTTAGGCCTTTTTGTGTTGTTACACACTAGCATATTTATTCTGTCATAATTTCAGTGTTATCAGTGGCAAAGAATACTCTTTTAGAGGGTGTATCCAAACTGGATCCAAACATTTTATCTGTACTGTACTGTATATGCATGCATGTACAGTATATATGTATATTATGTATTATATATCAAATGTATGTATACAAATATGCTTTGTTTTGCTTACTGTTTAAATTATTTCATGGTTAATGAACTTTTTGCCCCCTTCTCTTACTATGTGAATATGGCAGACTGCTAAAAGAGTGATCCTGCTGTCAGGAACTCCTGCTATGTCCCGTCCAGCTGAGCTCTACACACAGATTCTGGCTGTGAGGCCAACACTCTTTCCCCGTTTCCATGATTTTGGATTGAGATATTGTAATGCTAAGCAGGTACTGTAACTATCTCAGGGGGTTTAATCAGCTTAAATGAGGTCACCTCACTGCTCTGTGTTAAATAGTATAATAAGGTGTGTTTACCATTGCTCTAATTAATTAAATACTCCATCTGTGTCTTCCTCTACAGTATTTCCATATTCACACTGTATCCCCGCTCTCTCTCTCACACACATTCTCCACCTCCTTCCCTGTGTTTCTGTAGCTCCCCTGGGGTTGGGACTATTCCGGCTCCTCTAATTTGGCCGAATTGAAGTTGTTGTTAGAGGAGAGTCTCATGTTGAGGCGATTAAAATCCGACGTACTCTCACAGCTTCCTGCCAAACAGCGCAAGGTCGTCACTGTTACTACAGACGGCATCAACGCCCGTACAAAAGCTGCACTCTCAGCCGCAGCCAAAGAACTGGCCAAAGGATGCCATAATGTGAGTGGCACTCATACCAGCAATACACACAAGTAAACCAAGTTCATGCCAGAGCTGTGTTAAAAATAGTTCACCACGGAAATAATATCTTGTCAGTGATGGTAATACAGTGGTCCATTTTCTACTGGTACTGCAGGTGGTCAGAGGTGGGGCAGACAAAATTGTTATGGCAGCAGATGGTGGGAAAGTTGTACATGGTAGGGCATTATAATTGTGTGGCGGTCTGAGAAAAAACGTCATATGTCACAGTGGCTGATTTTCTGGCATGCAGTCAAAATATAGAAAATAATTTTCAACAAAAGATAAAAAAAAAAAAAAGATTAAAAAAATTAAACCACCAACGCAAAGTTTTCAGACCTTTTCAAGTTTTCACATTTTATGTTTCGCACTACTCTTTAAACGGATTGAATGCTGCAGAAGGACCATTGATGCGAGTAGGATGCACCAGAGTCCAACTGCAGGTGTCATAACAAAGGGTTTGAATCTACTTATGTAAATGGGATATTTCAGCCTTTATTTATTTATTTTTATATAAATTAACAAAACACTTCAAACACCTGCTTTTGCTTCGCCATTTTAGAGTAATGTGTGTAGAATGATGAGTGTGATAGGATTTGAAGTAAAATAAATAAATCAATAAATAAAAATGGTTAGTTCTAGCTCATTAACCAAGTGTGCTTTCTAATGACGCCAGTGGATGACGTTACAATATTTTAAACGCTATTTAAAGACCACAAATGAAGCCTACAGAATAAACTCACCGAGGTAACCACCAGGTATTTCAGCACTGACCTTGTGAATAATGAATGGGGAATGTGAATAATTATCAGTCTAGTCAAGAGATAATAATGAGACTCCTGTCTTGTCAGTTGAATTGTTAAATCCTTGCAATTTTTAAATGCAGCTCTCATTCTTCACTTTTAAAAGCACTTTTCCTTCTTGAGAAGAGAAACACATTTCACTTCATATAACTTTGCATAAGAGACACATGTTGTCAAGCAGAACTGAACATCGGATGTGATATCACAGCCGTGCTGATATTTAGCACGACAACACGCCCCCAAGTGTGATATTGCAAAATAGAAAGGTAATGCACTATGTTGGGGTTAATTATAGTTATACAGTGGAACCTTGGATTGCGAGTAACTTGGTCTGTTAGCGTTTTGCATGACGAGCAAAATTTTCTAACTAAATTTTTACTCGATAAACGAGCGAGGTCTTGACATACGAGTAGTACGCACGCGTTTGTCTGCCGAGCGTCATGTGATCACAACTGAGCTAATGATTCTTCTCTTTGCTGCTGCGGGATTGTGGGTAATTGTCTCCAATGCTTAGTCTCAGTGCTCATGCGTCACTCGTATAGTCAACATGCGTGCACTTTATTATAACATTGTGACCATGTGTGTGTGCGTGGGCATAAAGCATTTTTTAATTTTGTGTCCGAATGTAGTGACTGTTCTTTAGTAACTACTGCAACAACGGCCTCCTGGAAGAAAAAACAGTTTAAAAGCCTGTAGCAGTGCAGGAGATGAATCTGTTTAACAATGCAACGTCACATTTCCACGTAATCCTCTAAGAGAGGAAAAAGCAAGTTTCATTAGAGTTTCCTTGTTTCCTTGCCAACTGAAGAGTAATTCCATTAGTGTGTTTGTGTGTGTTTGTGCACGTCTGTATGAAAGTCGTCCTACACAGTATATGTGTATGATATGATGTGCATATGTTTTATATGAATATTTTTGGGCTATGGAATGAATCATCTAAGTTTCCGTTATTTCTCATTCTCTTTGATATACACGCACACATCCAGAATGAATTATGCTCGCAATCCAAGGTTTAACTGCACTTATTCCTCCTGTCCAGTCAAATTAGTTGGTCAGGACTAATTGTTGTATAAAAATTTTTTATACTTTACAACTGTACATAAAGTAGGAACTGCAAGGACTTGCCAGTGAGTGTACCTTATGTCAACATACATTATTTGCACCCTTTAAGTGGATGGGGATTTTATTTCTGTTTTTGTAGAAAGTGAAAGAGAAGGAGGCTCTACTGGTTTTCTTTAACCACACAGCAGAGGCCAAGATTCGAGCCATCCTGTGAGTTTGTCATGTTCATTTCCACTTTTACTACCTGTTGATTTTCCAAATCAGATCCTAGACTCTACATGAAACAAACCCTGAATTACTGGTTTAATCATTACTTACTTACTTGCTTATTTACTTATTTATTTAAATAAACGTACCATGCCTGAATTGAATTTTATTTGTTTTTCACTATTAGGGAGTACATTTCAGACATGCTGGAGTGTGGCCGAGAGAAGTTTCTGGTGTTTGCGCATCACAAAAGAGTCTTGGACAGCATAACTAAAGAGCTTACCGATAAGGTCAGAAAGGAGATTTGGATATTTTGGGCTCTCATTAAGCAAACCCAAAGAAAGAAGAAACTCCCAGAGGCTTAATGGATTGCAGAAATTCTGCAGTAAAAAGCAACTTTGACCTGATACTTAATGTTTTTTAATAAACTACACCCATCTTGTTTAAGCAATACTGCACAAGTGGGAGTGCTGTTATTCAGTAAACATTTTTTTTTATTTTTTACATATGGTACAGTATTATGTAACAAAGTCAAACAATTTGTTTATTTTTGCTCTGATTTTTTTTGTTTTTGTTTTCTTAGCTAGAATTTGAATTGAGAGTGATACTAACATAGAGATGTGCTTTACTATTTATATCAGCACTCCTGTAATGCCACTTGTCCAGTTAAATTAGTGGACCGAAACTCACTGTGATGTGACTTGAAATATATCCTGGAATGTGAATCAGCTCTGAAGATGGATGCCTGTTGTTTTGTCTTGACAGTTTTTATCTTCTCTTCCACGCCACAGGGAATCATTCATATCCGTATCGACGGGTCTACACCCTCAGCCGAGCGCCAGCAGCTGTGTGAGAAGTTCCAGTTCTCTGAGCAGAGCTGTGTGGCTGTGCTCTCCATCACAGCTGCCAATATGGGTCTCACTCTGCATACTGCCGACCTTGTCGTGTTCGCAGAACTCTTCTGGAACCCAGGGGTTAGTGTGATTCTGTGAGGGCGGAAACCTGCCAAGGTTTTTTTTTTTAATTCATTCAGTCAGGCGCGCCGTATTGATTTTTTTTTTTTGGCATTTTGTGAGTCATCCAACAGGCTTTTTGACTTCTACTTAACGGTGGAAAATGTCTTCTGTTTAATAACTGTGGGATTCACTTCTGTGATGAGATTGAACATGGTATACAGGAATAGTGAGGGGAAATTAGTATTATTTATCGAAACATGCCATGTTAGTTGTTTCGTTGCCCCCTTTCTGCTGAGAGTTGGAAGTTTCTCTTATTACTCTCACTATGTCTGTATGAATTATGATTTGCAAGGGATAAGAGAGCTTTGAGTAAATTCAAGACCTTAGAAATAAGGGACTCCAATCAGCGTTTTTGGGGCCGATCACAGAAATGAGAATCAGTCGATATCGATACCGATCGCTGATCACGGGTTTGTGTGGGTTATTGGGATCTTCCATTTAAAGTGTACTATTTAAAGCCGGAAAAATTACTATTGTAAACAGTGGCACACAAATATAATTAAGATCTGAGAAGATATCATGGGGCTTGGAAATGTTTACCCAAATACCTAAAAACCAGATACAGTAGGTCTTTAGTCTTCGCTTAAAGATTATTTTGTGTAAATTATAAAGAAACGGAGACCCATAGAATAGCCTATGCCCGACTAAAGAGCTAAAATTCTCCATCCCTTAAATAATGGAAATGCTTATTTAAAATGTGACTATACTCACTATAAGTATTTGTCATGGTCAGGGTAGCTCAGTGGTTTTGGCTTTGGACTACGGTTCGAAAGGTCACAGGTTCAAATCCCATGGCCACCAAGTTGTCCCCTTGAGCAACAAACTTGACCCTCAAGATGTATAATGAGATAAAAAGTTGCTCTGGAAAAGGGCGTTTGCCAAATGCTTAAATGTAAATTTAAGCAGTCTATACCTGCTATCATCCAGAATGTGTGCACCTGTCATGAATCCTCTATCTCTCACTGTCAGCCAATATGCATGGAGCGGTAAGGTGAACCTGGGCTGCCTCGGCCAGAGCTGGGGACTGCTCTTTATTTCTCTCTTCATTATTATTTTTGTGATAATGGTTATAACCTTTTACTCTCAGCAGAGTAAGGCTCAAACTTTTTGAGGGCTTCTGGTGTAGTTAGTTGACTTAGGTTCGACTAAGGTTTAGCTGCTGCCTTTGCAAATAACTTCATTCTCAAATTATGCATGGTGCATTGTTCTTAAGTGATGATTAACGTTTGTTGTAGTAAAGCTTTTGGCAGACAGTTCCCTACTTTGTTTTTGCTTATTGTAAATTGTACATCTTTTAAAGAGACTTGGTAATATTCCCTAGAACATTTTTTCTAATTAAAAATATGTTTTTTGTTTATGCATCGGACCAAAATATTTATCTGATTGTGTAGCTACATATCGTATAGGGTTGTGTGTGTTTTTTTTTCCCCCCTCTCCACATTTGTAGATATTAGTTCAAGCAGAAGACAGAGTGCACCGTATTGGTCAGACCAGGAGTGTGGACATTCACTACCTTGTAGCCAAAGGCACAGCTGATGACTACCTCTGGTAATTCAATGTACTGTACTTTGATCTGAAATACTACATCAGTCTTTTTATTGGCTTTGTCTCAGTAACACTGACGTGTGTCAAATGTTTCTAGGCCAATGATCCAGGAGAAGATGAATGTTCTAGAACAGGTTGGCTTATCCGAGTCCAATATTTCAGACAAAGCAGAGTGTGCCAGCTTCCACAGCAGGGTGAGAAAAGTTTTTGCAAATTTTGGACCCATGAACCCATGTGAAAATATGAGTGCTTAAATCCTAAGGCTAACATAGTCTGTGTGTTAATGAGTGCAGCAGGGATTATCTCGTCAAGTTGCAGGGAGAGGGAAACCTGAGGGGGAAAATGCTACATACTGTACGAGGCCTGTACCAAAAGTCATTCAGATGATGGTCTCCCACTGCGCTACAGATGACACCACTGACGAGAGCAATGTGCACAGACTGATGAAATTTAAAGAAGGGGAAATTAGCGTCAAAGACAAACCAAGCAGTGGGAGACCATCAGCTGTGACACAGGGGATTTTCAAAAAGGATTTGAGGAGAGGTGGGGTCAACGATGGTACAAATGCATTGCTTATGATGGATGTAGCACCTTTGTACTGAGGATGTCGTACTCTATTCAACCTAAAAAAAGTTATGCCCACATTAGCATTAAACTTGGTACAGCCCTCATATAGAACATGCCTGCCCAAGTCCTTTCAACCAATTTATTTTGGCTACAGGAACATTCTGAAAGAAATTAAGGGAATAAGGGAGTATTTCCCAAACCATGACTGGATAGCACATTATGTATGCCGTCACTGTTGGATGGACAGTAGGACTTCCACACAGTCACAGACTTTCCTGATGTTAATAGCTTATCTGTTACTGTCATTGTTAAATCACCATCTGAAATATAAATCCCTGTGATTTTTAGCTGCTTGCTGTGTACATATGATAATGCTTATTCAATTAAGTAAAACTGACAAACGCACACATATTCAACAGCACAACTGTTCAACACTTGACTTGTCACTTCTTCAGAAATAAAGTTGCGTTTTTTCTATTTGCCAGTATTTTTTGCCTGTTGAAACGATGCCATATACGATTAATTGTGTCTCTATCTAACATGCATTTCATTAGGTACACTTGCGTGTGTATATGCATGTAGAACAAATTTAACTACTTTGATTGCCTGTACATTTTATGCATAATATAATTTATAGTAGTCCCATTTCTAT
Organism: Clarias batrachus; assembly: GCA_003987875.1. NCBI lineage: Eukaryota > Metazoa > Chordata > Actinopteri > Siluriformes > Clariidae > Clarias > Clarias batrachus. The sequence goes on from QMIH01000054.1 coordinate 672,262, forward strand.
GCAGTGTTGATAAATCCGCTTCACTGATTTTTTTAGGACCCTAAACAGCAAAGAATCACAGAGATGTTCCAGAGATCATTCACAGAGGAGGATATGGATGAATCAATGCTTTTAGAGGCTGTGAATGACTGGGAAGACACTGAGCAGACCGACTCGGTCAACCACCAGGAGGACGACTTTGAGAGCCCCAGCAAGAAAAGACGAATAGATGACTATTTTAAAAGATAACTGAAACTAAAACCCACCCGTTTCCAAAATAGTAAACATTCACCTTCTAATTATCATGCGTATTTGATTATCATTTGGTTGCTTTTGACAATTTGGTTTTAAAAAGAGAGGAAGGTTCATTTCTTTTTGTAATTATTGTACATATGGTTGTAGAAGACATGATAATAAATAAAGCATTTATCTTTGCTGAAAGAGTTTTCACAGAAACACTATTTATCTCCGAACGTTAAGCCACAGTGGCATAAGCTGTTCAAGACACACAGTTAAATTGCTGATATCTTATGGAATAATAATAACACAAAAAAATAATCTTTATAAGACTAACCTGTTTCCCATGTTTCCCTAGTCATTTTGTCACATTTATCAAAATACAAAGGAAGTTCTAACTTACTTGACCATCGTCTCATCTGTTTATACAGACCTGCCTACTTGTATGATTTTTGTGTACAATAGACTGTTTTCTGTGGTCAAAAAAATGTCAAAATGTTTTTTTTAAACCTACAGTATAATACAGCCCCAATAATGGAGAAGAACCAACAAGAGCATCCACTAGTTTACATTTATTTATGGCTCTACAGACTTTTACCTTAGCCCTAGGTTTTCATCATAGTTTTCGAACTCGGTCATGTTGATTTGAACACTGAGTGGTTTTCAAACAGCTGGTGACAAGCATTCCATGATGATGGTCGAAAGGTAGTTTGGTTTTGATCCGGTTTAATCAATCTTTGTGACTGTATACATCAGCACCTGAATAATTATTACACATATCGGAGTTTCTTGGACAGTATACATTTTGAAAAGCGAGTAAAGCGGTGTAGACAAGTCTGCCTGTGCTCTGTTCAGGGCTCCTCCACTCTGTTCAAATCCTGTCCCTGAGTATGTGAAGTAGAAGTCTGTTCCCCTAAAAGTCAAGTGTGAAAAATATATTAATATCGTTAGGAGTCAATAAATTATACCAATAACCAAAGGCATATATGGTATAAAATGAATAGCACGTATAGTGTTGTTGAATGCTCAAATTCTGATTAGTTTGCTGGGCTTGAGCAAGCTCTGACAGTAGATCTAGCTGCAAGGTCTATACTAATGTACTTGTTCCAATACTTCACTGTTAAATAAATAAAAAGGGAAAAATGGAAAAGAAAAGGATGACAGAACAGTTTTCAGGATGGAGGACTTTCTGGTTTCCTGCCAACATAGAAAGCTACATTTTTGCTTTATTAACTTTGTAAGAGCGAGAAACGAAATATTTGAGATGGAATTAATTTATACACTGCCTGGCCATGTGGATTTCTATAATAAATACGTATGAGCATTTGATTGTGAAATCACAGCTATGTAAAAATAAGTTTTTAATAATTACAAATTATAATTTGTTCTTATGCACCAAATCTGTTTAAAAAAAATTTTTTTTAAGAGCACCATCACTAAAGCATCAAGCCAACCTATAGCACCACCTCTCTGACACCACCCCTAATCAATCCAATGTTAATACAAACAGGACTTGAAGTGAAATGAGCAAATAATGACGTAATCAGGAAGTAGAAGAAATTTATATCAACTTTCCACCTACAATTGTGTTCAACTAAATAAATCATTTCACTTCACAAGTAACCTTATCTTTTTGTTACTTAATTGTTTATCTTTGTGAAAACTATCCCTGAATTAAAGCAATGATTCTGGTAAAGACTGTTACTGTGGAGCCTGCACTAGACTTTGGCTGGTATACTTGGTTGTTTTTTTTTGTTTTTTTTCCATATTCACACTTGTTCTACCATGTAATGATTGGTATGCCTAAATGATTTAAGGACAATATCACAAGGTACGCAAACCTCTATTACCATCTTCTGTCTGCTCGGGTAAATCCTTGGTTTCCTCTGAAGATGCTGAATGGCTCTCTGTGGTTCCTGGGTTCATAGCCTCACTTCTGGCTTCTTCTGCACAATTTCAAAGGGTATAAACAAGTATGTCATCATTCATTTACTAGATTTAGGGGATTTTGGTCAGTATTGATGCCTGCTGCCAGCACAACTAGACCAAGAATCGGATGTATTACAAACTTTGAAAGAGCCAAAACTGCAGGAGTTGAATGTGGAAACACTGATTTTGGGGTTTCTTTCAAACAGAAAACATTTGTTTCTCATTAAAGACAAGCCTATCACATGGAGTTAAATAATATGCAAGGTCTTTCACACATTTCAGTTACACTATTCTTGACTAACCTTCACTTTTTGGCTCAGTCTGGTTCTGTAGTTCACTAAATGAAGGTGATCTCGATGCCTGGAGGTTCTTCAGCTCTGTGCAGCTTTCTTCTGCTTCTAAGGAAAAGGTAATGTTTACATTCACACACAACCCATATTTGAGTCAATAAAATCTATTTAATTGTAGCTAAAGGAAAATGTTCTGCATGATGCAGTTTTGCAAATAAATATGGAAAATGATTTTACATGATTTTGTGTCCTGAGACTAAAAAGATGATAAAATGACTAAAAAAATAAATAAATCACATACACAATGAGTTTTTTTTTCATATTTGTCACACTTAAATGATTGTGATCACCAAACTAATTTTACTATTCTACAAATACTGTATTACCAGAGTCTTTAAATACTGTAATGACTTCATTTATTAAGGGGGGAAAAAGCTTTCCCAATCTACATGGCCCTTAAACCTAATATCTGGTTGTGCCACGCTTGGTGGCAACAACTGCAAACAAGCGTTTGCAATAACTGGCAATGAGTCTTTTACTGTATGTTGCTGTGGAAGAATTTTAGCCTACTCTTCTTTTCAGAAGTGTTTTAATTCAGCCACAGTGGACGGTTTTCAAGTATGAACGGCCTGTTCAAAGTAATCTCAATCAGATTTAAAAGCCTTAGAAATGCTTTCCAGAATGATACATGTATGTTTCACTTTGTCAGACAGGTGATTTCTTTATCAGGTCTCACAGTAATCATGTGGCAAGTGATTTTGAACACACCTTATACCCCCCCCCCCCAAAAAAAAACTGAACGGTTGATAACTCATAATATGAGTGATTACTAACATTTCAGTTCTGCTAATATATTTTACGTGAATAAGATTACCTAATGGATTTGTCTCATCATCATCTCCTGTGCGGATAACTTGACTCTCAGAGCTGATCTGACCGAAGACGAGTTGTATTTTCTCCTGCGCGTGCTGTAGACTGGATGATCCATGTACAGTATTCTCCAGGATGTCCTTAGCAACACGAGCTCGCAGTGATTCTGGTGCTGTCTCTTTTGCCTTACTGGGGTCAGCAGGGCCCATCATCATCCTCCATTCCTCTACTGCATTCTCTTTAGACAGAATCAGCATTGTACACGGACCTCTGGTGGAAAAGGTAAGACACAGACAGATGCGAAAAATAGCGCTCTACCTGGATAAATTATACGATCTACAATATTAATGGGAATGTGATGTAGCAGTGCTTTTTATGCTATTGATTTAAAAATGTGGACGAGGTGAAGAAAACTACAACATTTATAATCACTGGTGTACACATGCAGTACGTTAAAACTGTAATATATCGGGCTGAATTCTTGAATCTGATTGGTCAGAAGGCGTTAATTTTCTGTAAAAGGAGCTTGAGAATAGTGTCAGCGTCAAGGTTTAGCATTATAAATTGTTAATACTGTAGGTCATGTATAGTAACAATATACACGCAGGGACTTGTATGACAGGCATGCCTTATGAATAGATTTAACATTTTTGAAAGGAGAGTTCAGTCTATGTTTTTATACACAGTAAAATGTAGAGGACAGTGGAATTTAAAGTTGAACAAATTGTTTCTGAGAATTGCAAAGCTGCATCTTTGGCCTCATTAACGTCATAACATCCTTTGCTAGGGAATGACAACGCTGATTGAATCTGGCAACCCTGATCATGTTGTTTCATTGTCATTTCTAACATGCAGTTCAGTTCCTAAATTGTAGCATTTACATTTTTAAAATGTTATTTCATTATTAAACTAATTTACTGTCCGTTCCTAATAAACAATATAGTATATGTATATATTAATTACATATCAACTCTGCATACTGCAAATACACAGTCTTTAGGAAGCATGCTCACTTAACATAAGCATGTCCTAAGAAAACCTGACTTAAATGTTCCCCCCTCTGGCCTGATCATTTTCAACTCAGCTTCAGAGGAATGTAAATGAGACGCAGCTTGGATGAGGCTGAAGAGAGAATCAGCACATCCAGCACCTCTGGGTGTCAAAGCTAACAGACACATGTTTAGCAGAGGAGCACATAACAGTAGCTAACTTTAGAGTCTTGGATTTATTGAAATTTATGTCTGTTGTGCACAGTAGAAAGACAAAAGGACACATTGTCAAAATCAAACATAAAGACCTCAAACAGTGTGTGGAAAAACTTCAGATATTAACCCTGAATGTTTAGTGTGTATACTTGAAATATGGATTGTATTGTAACACACAATTCTTTCTTACAGCTAAGTAAATTAGTCAGTAAGCAAGTAAGTAAGAATTATTTCCAGTGCATTTCAGGCACTGGGGTTGCAGGACACTCTTAGTGCCAGTTACAAGCCTGGGTAAAAATGGGAAGGTTGGTGAGTAAGGACATCCACCATAAGTAAAACCATAAGCCAAAAAAATAAAATAAAATAAAAATGTGCAGATCATATAATCTCATGTGGCGACCCCTAACAGAAGCAGCAGAAAGAATTATAACATGTAATAAAATAAAATAAATTATTATTAAACATATAGTCAAGTATATGTAAGAAAAAAATAATGGCAAATATATTTAATTTGCTAAAAATCTTGTGAATTTCTGAGAAAGTGTAGGTGATCTTACCGACACATGTAGTCCACTAACTGGTTAAAGAATGGCTTATCACTGTGCTGTTTGTAGAATTCCTCAGCCATCTCCCTGGACAAAACCATCTCCTTCTGCCGGGAGATGGTGAATCCTGTAGCTCGGATTTCCTCCAAGATCTCCCCTATGGAATAGACGTAAACTCAGATTTAAGATTTCTCTGGAAGATGGCCAGAAGTGCAACGATGAAGTAAGCTGCAGTCCTGATTGTCCTTTTACACTGAAATATGGAATTCCTGGGTGTTGATTAAATTAATTTAAACAGGTTTAGTAAAAGATTCCTACTAAAACAGCAACATGCTAATCAGGAGCTTCTAGTTTTATACTTCGAATTACAACATCAGGTAATAACTTGAGTTAGGTAGTCTTCTGATTTTGTGCACGTAAAATGGAAAGGCATGTATATATGGTGGCATGGTGGTATAGTGGTTAGCACTGTGGCCTTGCACCCCCAGGGTCGAGGGTTCGATCGATTCCCACCTCGGGTCTGTGTGCGTGGAGTTTGCATGTTTCCCTCTACTTGGTGGCGTTTCCTTCCAAAATCCAATGACATGTAGATTAGGCATGTACAGTGAAACCTTGGATTGTGAGCATAATATGTTCATGAAGCGGGCTGGTATATCAAAACCCAAAAAAATGGATCACACGTGCACGGATGTTTATTTTACCAGTAAGAGACGAGCACTAAGACCGAGCAGGGGAGACGATTACTCACAATTCCGCAGCGCAAGAAAGAGAAAAAACATTGGCTCAGTTGTGATGACATGAGGTTCGGCGTCAAAACAAGAAGCACATGCGTGCTACATGATACTCGATATTCATAAACCAAGACTTGTCTGTTTTTCAAGTCAAAATTTATTAAAAATCTTTGCTTGTCTTGCGGAACACTTGCAAACCGCGTTACTCCCAATCCGAGGTTTTACTCTATCTATCTATCTATCTATCTATCTATCTATCTATAGATAGATAGATAGATAGATTATTATTATATATATACACAAACACACACAGTCACCTAAAAAAATTATACACAATTCGGGAAAAGAAAACCATGTATAAATATTTTAATACTAATTTAATTTACTCTGTATATAAAATAGGTGTTAATGATGCTGATGACTAATGAATACTGCTGCTCATTTTATGCCCCTACTTGATCTTTTAGTATCTCTTTATTATCTTTTTAATCTCTTTTTATTTCCTTGTGAAGCAGCCTTGTTTAAGCTGCACTTTATGTATGCAAGGCCTTTTACAATTTGTTATAGTACAAGCTAATTGCCTAACCAGGAAGCCATCAAACTGTTGCAACTTGAATAACTGCATGGTTTAAAAGTTGCACTGTATGTGTAAGCAGAAACTATGGACTCTGCTGATACTGACACAGAGCAGAATGTGCAGTTGCCGTGAACAACTCTGATTAGTACAGTACCTCTGAGATCCTCTGAAGTGTCAGGTTTGATAACAGCCAGTGTGTGCTCTGTGGGGAAAAAGAAGCTGATCTCCTGCTCAGCCGCTTCCATGCTCTTGCTTCCGTGCAGCTGGTTCACACACTCGCTCTCCCCTGCGAACTGAGCTCGCAGGCTTGAAAACAACACACAAACACACAAAAACACATCAGTGCAAATGCATCTCATTTATAAACAGAACTCATGTAAATCCATGCTGAATGCAATGCACTCTGGAATTATTGGTAACGATGAAAATGTGATTCATGGTATATTAGAACTTTGTACATATTTATAAGTATAAAATACATTATGCGTGTACATTTTAGGTGGATACATTTACTGAAAGTATATTAACCCTTTCATGCATGAATTATGAGAACCTCAGTGAAGATCCTTTTTTCTGAGTGTTTTTAGTCCTCTCTAGGCTTGAAAATAAAATTGCCTCCAATAGTTTTTATGAAACAATTTTTCAGGGAATTACAAATATGTCCACTCAGGTGCCAACTAAAATATACTGAACTAAACAAACAAACAAACAACAACAACCACAACAATATTGTTTGTGGGTCAACAAATATTCTTTCTCCCCTCTGATTTGCTACCATCCTCTCATATCATCACACCCCTCTCATCTCCTTTTCCCATCTAGTGGGAAGTATGGAAATTGGCAAAGCATCCTGGACACACAGCCCTCCCTGTATATTAATGACTGGCGCTTAGTCTGCAGTAGTCGGATATGGCAAATATTTTCAATTTTAGCATTAATTTTATCACAATCATTTTATAATACTAGAATTATTGTGCTTCCAACTACCTAGCCTAATTAATCACTTGTACTGCTTTATCCTGTAAACAGGGTCACGGTGGGCCTATCCCAGGGCACAAGGCAGGGTACACCCTAGACTGCTGCCAATCCATCACAGGGCACACACATACACACATTCACATGCTCATTCACACACTGTGTTCGGAATGCTGTGGAAGGAAACCCTTCCAGTACTACATGCACACAGACCCCAAGGCTGGAATCGATCCTGGAACCTGTAGGTGCAAAGCGACAGTTCTAACCCCTAAGCCATGAACCTAATTAATATTAAGTAAAATGATATTTCAAAAAATTGTAAATAAAAATCTGAACTGTCACTTTACAAAATATAATAGAAGCATTTTCTAATAACTTGTATTCCCACCCATTGCCTTTATAATCAACTTCTATCCGCTTGCATTCTAGACACCTCTGCTCTGCCAGAGGTCAAACAATTTACAATAAACCACATGCTTTGGGTTTATTATTGTAATATATGTTTGAACTTAGTAAAAAGACTGTATGCTCACTCTATATATATACTGTATACTGTATGTCTGCATCTTAAGGATTAGTCCTTATATACATAAATATACATACTAGACAACAACCTGGTGAGCACTTAAAATAAATAAAAAAAAGGAAAATTGTAGACACTGACAAATTTCTGAAGTAGTACCCACACATGTTATAAAGCTACTCTGGAACTAAAAGAATAAGCAGTAGAAAAATAATGTATATTTTCCTAAAAAGAATATGCAAATCTGTGCCATGAATCCACTTGTTCCTGCTCCACAGAAATAATATGTCAGTTATCAGCTTATTTTTCCAGCCAGTTGTACGAAACATTGATCATTTTGAGTTTTTTCCCCCTGTGAACATCAAATGTCTCACCATTGTCTCTAATAGATCTTTACAACATTTTCTCAGTCATCAGCTTAAAAAAAACCCTCAGTGATGCCCTGGCTATCAGACCTGCTTTAATTATAGCTAAAAATGGTTGGTACTGACACTAATAGTTTAACTGGATTTGTTGAGGGAAAAATAAAAGATGGAGATTCCCCCACTTTACTTCTTGGATACTTTGATAAAGTGTCACTGTGAGAAAGAAGAAATTCTTCTTTCTCCATGAGTTATCCAGCTTTATATGTAATATTGCAAAACCTAGGTCTTACTGAACACTTCACATCTCACATATTTCTATATAAAAAATCTGCAACATAAAAAAAAAGACTACTTTAAGTTGGAACAAGCAAGTCACCTTCTTTCATGTACTGTATTTCCACCGATTTTTTGTTGCTAGTTATCAATCGGACAGTATTGTACAGTACATACTGATGTGTAATGTTAATAGGAGTTGTACCCCTCTCTACAGTATTTTGAATATTAATATTAATAGATGTTGAATCTAACCTAATAGTCAGATAAAATAAGCTGATTCAGCTAAATTTATTTTACATACTGTACAGTACTGTGCAAAAGTCTTAAGCCACCCATCATTTATTCATATTTTGATTCAGAAGAGCCAGACTGTGTTGTATTTTTAATGACCAGGCCCTGTACCTGACCCGTTTCAGAGGAATGTGTTTTGTTTGCTAAAGACAGACACAAACCATACATGATTCTTAAAATGTATATTACTGTACATGTGTAAGAATGTATGTTAAAATGAAGAGGAAAAATGTAGTCAACAGTCACATGACAAAGTGTCATAACAAACAATATGTCAGAAACACAAACAGGTGTAGATTTAGTAAGTGAAACCTTCTTTTTTTTCTTGGCAGATTCCATAAAAAGCTTGCGTCTTTTTTGTGAGATGGCTCTGTGTCCACCATGATGGTTGTTTTGAAGAAAATTATAATGGAGGTCTTAGGTCATGTGATCTCAGTGCCATGGAAGGGAGGTTGGGCCTAATTAGCATGCTATAAGTACAGGCTGCACAAAACCATTTTCAAAAATTATGTGCAAGGTCAAACCAATACTGTTATCACTTGTCATTTTTATGAACATTGTTCTTATTTATTGTGTACTTGTGTAGTCTGAATCAATCTTTAAGCCACACAGTGACTTATGAACCATTCAAGACATCTAATTTGTTTCCATTTATTAAATGTACTCTGTCATTTAATTTAATGTAATATGAAGAAATGCAGGGTGTCCCAAGATTTTTGCACAGTACTGTGAAATTCAGGACTTTCCGTAAACTTCTCTGCTAACGCCAGCCAGCTAGTCAAAATGTGTACTTACTGTGTATAGTGTCCTGTCTATAAGTAATGCACTGTGTTTTATGTTGCTCTATACTTTGAGAGCCACAAACAGGCAGAATCACCTACCTTGTGTGCGTCAACACACACAGCGAAATAAATCCAATTCCGATTCTGATGAGTTAACCTGACATTGTTTTTAGAAGTCATATTCATAGACAGTTAAAGCCATGCTAACATAACAACATCCTGACAGGATACCCGAGGAGAATAGTAATCATATTATTTTTTATATAAGATAGAAAGCATATGAAAGCTTACTTGAGGGGATGTATTTTACTGTAGGTAAACTTTTTGTGAGCACTACAAGAACTTGCCCAAACTGAAACCTATTGGTATTGAGTTTGCCTATGACATCACTATTAATCTTGCAAAGATGCTAGAAACACGGTTGTAGGAAAAAAGAGAACTGGGCAAACACAGAAGACAAAACCTACTTCACTAAAATCAGGACTGATTTGAATTAGTTTCGCATAAACCAGTTTCTCAAGGGAATTTCTACTTTTCCACATTCTTTCCCCCTAAACTCCTTATTTACCCACAGAAACATCATTTTCAGTCATTAGCTTTGTACCAGTTTGGTTGTTCCATTTTTGCTTGATTTGGGTCTTCAGGTCCCAGTAGATTTCTCCAGTGCTCCAGAGCTCCCTGTTTCGCCAGGACCAGAGCCAGCACAGGTCCACTACACACACACAACAAAAATAATCACACACTTTATATTACACATTCAATGATTATACAGAGGGTTTTGATAAATTTTCTATAACAGAATAAATTGAATAGTAGCGCTGTCTGGTTTATATTAATGTGTTTGTTCTAATATTTGTTTCATAGTAACAACTTGCACAGGTTGTTCTTTGTATGATGAGCACTTGACATAAACTGGTTAGAAAATGTGTAATTATTGATATGCTGACATTTTCTGTAAGACGACATTTCTGTCGTATCTTCGGAAGGAGTTTTCAGTCAGACATAAAGCTGTTCCTTTATATTTTCTAGCATAGTTAAGCTTTACAGGCAGTAGGCTTCGGGATTTCTTTGGGTATTGTTTTTCTATTCATTTGAAGCCAGAACAAAAACAGAGGTTAGAAAGGGAATATAGTAGTTATAACATGAGTTTGAGATTGATAATGGCCTATCTATATGATAACATGTCTGTTTATAATTACAGTGGAACCTTCGATTGTGAGCATAATTCGTTCCAGAAGCGGGCTCGTATTTCAAAACACCCATAAATCAAAGCAAATTTCCCCATAAGAAATAATGGAAACTCAAATTATTCATTCCACAGCCCAAAAAAATAAATACATAAAATAATTAATACAATATATAAAGTAAAAATAAAAAAATTTACATGCACTTTACCTTTAAAAAATGTAAAAATATATACAGACAGATAAGTGTTTCCGTTTATGCGCACAGGCGCTGTGTGTGTGTGTGAAGCCGAGAGATCATTTGCTCCTTCTCTGTATCAGCCTTTCGTTATGTGTGCGTGTGTGTAATTTGATACCGTGCCCCTCCACACACACACTCTCGCCCTTACACACATACACGCGCGCATAAAGGGCGAGAGTGTGTGTGTGAAGGGGCACAGTGTCAAATTTTGCACGCGCACACACATAACGACAGGCTGATACAGAGAAGAAGCAAATGGATCTTTAGCCACTATAATGAGAATTTCTTTTGCTTTATGCGTACGTGTGTTATAATTAACAGTACACGCGCGCTGTACACAGTTACAAACACAAAATAAAACATGCTTTACCCACACACACATGGTTACAGTGTTATAGTAAACAGTACACACGTACACAGATGTTGATTTTACCAGTAAGAGACGAGCACTAAGACCCAGCAGGGTAGGCGATTACCCACAATTCCGCAGCGCAAGAGAGAGAAGAACCGTTGGCTCAGTTGTGATCACTCAGCGTCAAAACAAGAAGCACATGCATGATACACGATACTCAGTACTTGTAAAAGACTTGTTCATTTTTCAAGTCAAAATTTATTAAAAATCTCTGCTCGTCTTCCAGAACACTCGCAAACCTCGTTACTCACAATCCGAGGTTTCACTTTTTTTTTTTTTTAAGCATGTGCTTAAAGTAATCCTGTCATTATGAACACTGCGGAAGGTTTCAGGCCCTTTCAAGATTTCCCTATTTTATGTTTCACACTCCTCTTAAAATGGATTCAAATCCTTTTCTTCCCCTCATCATTTCTACACACAATTGCAAAGGAAAAACAAATATTTGTAGTGTGTTGGTAATTTATAAAAAATATAGATTGAAATATCCCAGTTACAGGAGTATTCAGACCCATAACTTAAGTACTAAGTGACGGCCTCAATACTGCTGGTGAATGAAGTTACAAGCTTGCATTTGGAATATTCTACCATTCTCCTTGGCAGAATCATTCAAGCTAAGCACATTTAAACATGCAGCATCCGAGCACAGCATTTTTCCTGTCTCTATATGGATGCTCTATTGAATTCCGGGCTGTACTCGAGCTGGGCCAGTACAGGACTTTCACAGGGTTTTCCTGAAGTCACTCATGCATTTTCTTGGCAGCATGCTCCAAGTGATTGTCTTGTTGACATGCAAACTGTCACTCTAGCCTGAGATCCTGAGCACTCTGGACAAGGTTTCCACTCAGGATAGCTCTTTATTTTCCTTCATTAATTTTTCCATATATACTGTCTAATCTCCCAGTCCCAGTTGCGGAAAAACCTCCCGAAAGCTTGATGCCACCACCACCGTGTTTGACTGAAGGGATGGGTAGTGCAAGTAAGATGATATGCAATGCCTGATTTCCTGATCATCAGACCAGAAGATTCTGTTTCACAAGGTCTGAGACTTCTTTAGGGGATGTTTGCAAACTCCCAGCAAGGTCTCATGTGGCCTCTTAGTAAGAAATGGCTTCAAGGTACAAGGTAGACTGCTGCAGTGCTGGTTGTCCTTCTGTAAGTCTCTCCCATCTCCAAAAGGGAAGTCAGGATCTCATTATCCCCGCATGACCCCTGGTTTCTTGGTTACCTCTGACCATGGCCTTTCATCCCTGATTACTCAGTTTACCTGAGTGGTCAAATATGGGAAGAGTGCTGGTTGTTCCAAATCTCTTCCATTTGAGAATAATGGAGGCTATCAGGCACTTTCAATGCTAGAGAAATGTTCTATTATCCTTCCTCATATCTATAGATAATTCTCTAGACCTCATGGCTTTGTTTTCACTCCAACATATATCATTTAGAGTTAAACATTATACAGAGGGCCATGTGCCTTACTTAATTATGTCAGATGAATTCAGCACAGGTGAACTCTAATCAAGTTGTAGAAACATCTCAAGGACCACTGATAAACGTAGCATGCACCAGAGTTCAACTGCAAGTGTAATAACAAAATGTTTCATGTCTTTTTTAATAAATTAGCAAAATACTCTGTTTTTACATTGTCATTATGGAATCCCATGTGTACAATGGTGAGAAAAAGGATTAAAATCCATTTTAAAATGAGTGTAAAACATAAAACGTGAAAAACGTGAAAGGATGTAAAACCTTTCCGTGGGAATTAAAAACACTTTAGTAGAAGTAGAGCAACAGGTTGCAAGAGTATGTATTTGTATTACACCAATATGAAGTAATTACCTGGTCATGTTGGTGAGGAGGGCTTGGAAGTTTTCCTCATCTTGTTGCTGACTATAGAATTGTCGGACCTGTTCCTCAGTTAGCGTTATCTCCTTCTGCATGGTCACTGTAAATCCTGCCTCATGGATCCTTGCAAGGACCTCATCTGCCAACACAAATCCATAGTTTTATTAATCAAATTGAATATAAATCTGTTTGTTATATACTCAAATTTAATATAACTATGATGCTGCTTTTGAATTACTGAGACAAAGCAGGTCGGACCGTATGAGGGTGTACGTTTGAGATCAAAGAGTCATTATATTAGATCTGGGTAATACAATGATATTGATATACAGAAAATTCCCAGGTGTTGAAATAACATGGAGTAATAAATTAACACCCAGCAGTGTTTATATGCGTCCAGTTGGATTCAAATAAACTTTGAAAGTGTTAAATTAACACTGGGGATTTTATAATTATTAAAACTATAATTATATAATTTAAAACTCTTTAACTTACTGGATGTTTAAAAAATAAACAAACGTTTAATTTTCCCTTTTCTTCCGTGTGAAAGAAATGTATTTCTATTCTGTAGATAGTCTTTTCCTAGCAAACTCCTTGCAAAGCTTTTTTTTTTTTTTTGATGATCTTCTGCCATTTCACCCACCAACACATATGTACTACTAGTATGATACATATTTCTATATATATCTCCTTTTCTGTATCTCTGCATATTTGTGCCTGTAGGTTGTACTTCCATGCAAGCAGACATGTTTCTGGCACCTGCCTCTGTTTTCTCTGGCTGCGTCAGGGCGAATGAGTGCCAGCGTCCTCTCTACAGGCGTCGGATCCGGTTCTGGAGGTCCGAAGTTGGGGAAGAAGAAGGCCAGCTCCCTACCAGCTTCCTCACTATCATGACTGCCATGAAGAGCATTGAAGAGATTCTCAGTTCCATACTGAGCTCGGAGACTGGAGAGAGAAAAAGAAAGAGAAAGATGATCAACTAGAGGACCAATGTGAGATTGGGGGAGAAGTAAGACATGCATGAAAAGAAGGTGAAAGGAAAGAAAAAACAAACCAAGGGAGAGTCATGGAAAAAGACAGAAATGCAGGGGTAGTGAGAAAGTTGGAGAAAGAAAATTTAGAGGTATAGTGTGGCAAAGAAAACAAACAAACACATTGAACAGAGACACAGAGAAAAAGAGAAATCATGAGAGAAGGAGAAAGAAGAAGAACAGATGGTGTGACTGCTGGGTCTCAGCGAGCGCACAGAGAAGGGGAAGTTGACGATAAGCACAGGATGCGTACTGTTATAGTATCTGTTAAAGCTCATATCTGTGAAAACAATATGGGACCGTCACACTAAAAGCACACATCTGCTCTTTCTGATCTCACTTATATTTTGTCTTGAGAGATATCTGCTTCTCTTACATTATATGTACAGTATGTATGAGAATGCAATAATATGATCGTCACCTCATGAAGAGTTTTAAAATATAGTCTGCATCGCCTGATGTGCCAGGCGGCACATACATACATACATACATATAGACAGACAGACAGTCTGCATGCAGTGAGAACCTGCACAAATCTTTGCTCTCTCTGGCCCTGCCACCATCAGTTCTTCCTTCACTGTACACTCACCAGCCACTGCATTAGGTACGCCTGTTCACTAACTTCACATTAACGCAAATGACTAATCAGCCAAACACACGGCAGCAACTCCATGCATTTTGGCATGTTTACATGGACTAGATGATGTGCTGAAGTTTTAAAATGAGAAGCAGAATGGAGAAAAAAGACTCTGAAAGTGGCATGGCTGTTGGTGCCAGACGAACTTCATGGAGTATTTTCTCAAACTGCTGATCAACTGGGATTTTCATACCCAACCCTCCCTAGGGTTTACAGCAAATGGTCTGAAAAATAGAAAATATGCAGTGAACGAGAGTTCTCTTGTGAGAACGAGAGCAAGAGGTTGAAGAACAGCATCTCACAACACATTGAATCCTTGAAGCAGATGGCCTATGGTAGCAGAAGACCACACCAGATTCCCGGCTTGTCAGTCAGCTAAAAAAAGGACTTGGTTTTACAATTCACATGAGCTCACCAAAACTGGACAATAGAAGACTGGAAAAAATCTTGACTTAAAACTCTTGATATCTGCAGTGACATTCGGATGGTAGGGTCGGAATCTGGCAAAAACAACTTGAAAGCAATATCCATTCTGTCTTGCATCAATGGTTCAGGCTGGTCCTGGTATAACTGTTTGTTGGATATTTTCTTGGCACACTTTGGGCCCCTTTGTACCAAGGAGGCATTGTTTAAATGCTACAGCCTACCTGAGAATTGTTGCTGACCATGCCAATTCCTTTATCAACACAAAATAACACGCCATGTCACAAAGATGACATCATCTCAAACTGGTTTTGTGAAAATGGCAATGAGTTCACTGTACTCAAAGGAGTACAGAGATCTCAATCCAATGGAGCGCCATTGGGATGTGGTGTAACGGGAGATTTGCCTCATGGATGTGCAGCTGAAAAATCTGCGGCAACTGTGTGATTCCATCATGCCAATATGGACCAGCACCTTGCTGAATTTATTCTATAAAGAATTAATGCAGTTCTGAAGGAGAAAGGGGGTCAGTAATAGCAAGGTGTCCCTATTGAAGTGGCTGGCGAGTGTATATAGAATTGTACAGAGCCACTGAGGTGACAGTGCTGATTATAAATAAGGTGCCACTATTTTGACTATTTGAGCTCACAAGTTAAGCTTGTGGAGAACTTCCTTGTGGCCACTTGATGATTAACCTGTGTTAAGTGTTTTATCTTAAACTGAACGAAACCGAGTAATTCAATGAATTAATTAATTATGGATGCAGGAACCTAAGCATGGCAATGACTGATAATTATTTGGCAGGAACGTCAGGAGTTCCGGAATCCCTTAAGGGATTGGGGAGAGCTCTCAAGTGCTCACTATAAATGCAAATAACTCTGGATATGACCAATAGCAGTAAATGTAAAAGTGTTTAAAATTTAAAATCAAAGTGTTTAAATGTAAACATCAATGTATAAATTTTTTAAAAATAAAAATCTTGTGGTTCTGTATAAGTGTGCTGAAGGGATATATAGCACAAAACTGTGGCAGCTATAAAGAGCAGTGCTGTTCATTCGCGCACTTTTTTGCACAGGAAGAATCCTTTTTTGTAAGAAAAAAAAGTGATTTTGCAAATACTATCGTATACAGTAATCATCACTGTCATTACCTACGGCACAACCAATGGGCACTTAAGTTAAAGGTTAAATACAGATTTTGGATGACGTGTGACTTCTATTAATTTCACTTGAGACCCCAAAACCACAAGTTTGCTCAATAATTATATTTATAACATAAAAAATAACACATATAAAACATATTTTATATATAAATACAAAATTTTAATATAATAAAAAATACAGAATTTCCACAAAGTTATGGGTTCAGTACTATCCTTTCATGGTTAAATAATCCATTTGACAATTTTTTTAAACAAATCCATTTATTTTAATGTTTTCTTTTCTTGTAATAATTTGATTAGTTTAAAAAGACACTTATTTTTATTTGAAATATTTCAGGTCAGGCGGTGTGTAACAATATCCATTTTATTGAACACTTTTTACCTATTAAGCTACATGAGCTAGCTCAAAGTGTTTTAATTAAATCTGTTATATAATAAATAAATAGTGTTAGATGTTATAGTATATGTAATGTCATAATGTATACGTTAGAATAATATAAGGAATTAAAGCACTGCCTGAAAATCTATATTTCTGTACAATTACTAAATATGTCAAACATTTTATAAATCAATTTATTATTATTTGGTTATTATCAATAAAATTTAATTAATAACTAATTAGGTAATTTTGAATGAAAAATACTCAAGTATGCTAGAAAACAATATATGTAACCTATATGATGTGACTTATGTGAAGTATACCTCTCGGGATGCTCTCTCTTGGCCTCTTCTATATCTGTTGGTCCCAGCAAAACCTGCCAGGCTGAGATGACATCATCAGTACCCGCAGGATTAGAAATGACCAGAACATAGGAGGGGCCACTGGACATGAAGCGGATCAGCTCCTGAAAGTATGGCTGGGAACACACACACACACACACACACACACACAATAAATGAGGAGTGAACATTACTGATCTACGTCAAAGACAACCTGAGGCTGAGTTCCATGCTGCTTGCTGGTTGTGCAGAGTAAGCAAAAGTAGGAACATGCACATTGTCAGCAGCTTTATTCTTAGGCTTCCACATGGTATACCTCCAGAAAGAACAATAATCACAGGGAGATAATGGATGTAGCCATTGCTGGTGCAAAGTATACATATCATTTGTTTGATAAAAACAAACACAGCTATCCAAATGAGCTCTGTGGGATCTTCAGCAAGTGTAGAAGGGGAAAAAACCCCGCAAAAAACGGCGTGCACTCATCCGGAAAAGATGAATGTGCGTATGAGCGGATGATAAGACAGCCAGATAACTGGACCCTTGTGCGGTATGTATGCTAGATTATACTACCTCTGCTGCTTTGTGCTGATAAAACTTCTCAGCCTCCGACTCGCTCAGTGTTCGCTCCTCATGAGCCACGATCTCAAAGCCTGCATCCTGAATCTGAGTGAAAAGAATAATAATTTTATTGCTGGAATAAAAGCATAAAAAGCATATTTGGCCAATTATGCAGAAATAGTTTTCTCTATAATATCATGTCCTCAAGTGTTTTATTTTTCTTATACACAACAAATGTTCAAAGTCAATTTTTTCATACGTTCATTAACATATGAACATTTATGAAAGTTACATTTAATGATAGTAGACCGCCAAAGCAAGCTAGGTTCTGGTAATATTACATTAAAGCAAACACATTAAGATTCCTCAACAGCCTCTATTTTGTCTTTTTAATGAGAAAAAAAAATTACATTGTCATTTTACAGAGAAACAGCAAATCCATTCATCTTGAAAACTTCCCTTTGTCTGAACAGCATAACTTCTGATACTTGCAAAATTTGTGACAGAAAAACAAGATTTTCTAAAAAAAAAACAAAAAAAACTTCACAATAACAACACAATGTTACTAAAATAATTTAAAAAACGTATTGAGGTGAATAAGTGTGATATGTAAATTTGTGATTTACACTGCAGCTTGATTTAATGTCAGAGCTGCTGTTAAAGAAAATTAAATAAGACCCCCCATCACCTTATTCAAGAATTTAGTAGTACTGTTGTATAAACCTCTGAGTGTGTACCTTCATAATAATCTCAGCTGTCTTCCCATGTGCAACAACGTCTGGCTTAATGATTCCCACTGTATAAGACCTGTACGCAGGCACTAGAGATAAGAGGGCAAAATCATGATTATTACTTAAAACCGGTGTATATTTTTAGTCAGCTATTACTTATGAATGTGTAATTACCAACAGTGTCTTCATAATTCTGATGAGCTTTTGCTTCCTCTTGTATGTCTCTTTCTTCATTTATCCCATCATCCTTTATCTGAAGACATCGCATAAAATCAAAATCAACAAATACGTAATACACCTAATGTGCAACTCTAACATACTATCTACAGTACATGATTGTGTGATTACCATGAATTTTGACACATTTTTTCTTCCTGTACAGGAAGACTAAAGTCAGATGTTGAATTCTATGAATAAATATTTTACAAATTTTCAGCTACAACTGTTACATTAGACAAAAGTCTCAGGAGACAGACATGTAAGACTGTTTAATGTAGCTGATTTAATGTATACTGATTGGACTTGCTTTTGTTTTCTTTGACACCTGTGTGATGGAGCACATTACTTGTCAAATTGCACATTTGTACACAGTTTATATGTTGCACATGGACATTAACACTGCTGCTGACACACACACATCGTTTCATTCCATACTTCACGTCTTAATCATACTGCTGCTGTCATACTTTTTTCTACGTTTTTATATACTGTACTTCTCAGTATACAATTACATGTTGCACATTCTGCATAATTTATACATTTTTGTATATTTCTCTCTTAATTATATTGTATGGTAACCTTCATAAATCTTCATTGGAAATTCTATCTTTAGTAACTCTATCCTTAAAGTGGAATCTTATTGTAGTGACATTCTATTCTTCCTATTCTAAAATATCTTTCCATGCTAGGTATTTTGTGTGGTAGTGTATGTGACAGATATTATAGATCCATCTATAAATATAGATCCATCTTAATAGTTTTGCAAAGCTTCAGCACAAATCCTTCTAGGATATCTAAAAAAGTATTTTAATATGAAGAACAGATTATATAGATTTAGAGCTACAAGAGTCTGGTTTTCCCTAAAACCCTGACAAAATCTTTCATTAAAAATACTGTATTTAATATACAGTACATTGACATTTTTTCAGCTATACCAAGTCATTAGGAAGCTGGGGTTAGACATGATATAATGCTTCTGTTGCACAGAAGTGGTTTATCAGAGATGAGTTTTTGTTAAACATTTTTCTGTGAGGAGAGGTGTTGAGATAACTGTCTGTTCTAATTATACATAAAGGCAGGTCTATAGGTATTTTCACAGTGACACAATATTTATATTTTTGAATTTTTATTTGACCACAATGAATTAGAAATGATGCAAATAATATGTGTTGGAAGTGTAGACGTCCTGCTTCTATTTAACAGGTTTATCAAAAATATTGCATTAATAATCTATAAATTACAGTCACAGCCCTTCCATTTTCACAGAAAAACCAGTAAATGGACAATTGCCTAATAAGCATTTTCCTGTTCAGTTCTGACCTGTTTTCTTAATATTTCATGACAAAGTATAGTGATAAAAGGTCTGCAGCTGATTCCATGCTGTTAATGGGAACTCTCAATATGCATTTCAAAGAGATGCTGACGCAAACAAAGGAGTGCATCAGACAGACAGATAGTGAACTCTTTACTGTATATGGTCCAAAGACCTATATATCATACATTAAAAGGGTTTACAGTGCAGATGCACTGTAAACCATTTTATCATATGAATAGTGAATTATGTATGTCCAAATCATACAGATAAATCCACAGAAGGTTAAACCAGGTGTGGAGGATGTAGATGAATAGCAGAACCTTTCACAGTTGCAAGTGCAAACTTAACCAAATGCCATAAGGATTGTGGAACTGTCAAAATAAGTAGGAATCTGCGAACTTGGGCTGGAGTTCATATCACGGAGCTCAGGAAACATGTGTGACAAACATGTCTGAAGTATGGTGGAGCTCACCGCAACTCGTTCCATCTTCTGCTCGAGCACCTTTTTCTCCTTTCCCAGTTCATCCACTATCATCTTCTGCAGGAGAGGAGCGTTCGCCCCTCGCAACACAGCCACAAGCTCCCCACCCTGCACACACAGACACAGAAAAAAGCAGCTTTCACTGTTCATTTGTAGCACAAACAAAACATATCACCCATGTACTGTACTCTATATTTTAACAAATGAAATATGAGGGGATATGAAAATAGTATAACATCATTTATACTATACAAATCCACTTTGCCGTCAATGGATTTGTGTGTTTAGACAAATGCATAATGACTAATGCTCTCTTTTCCCAGTGTCTTGTAAGAGTAGGTAACAGATCTATCTATCCATCCATCCAAACATTTATCTACAGAACTCATAATAAAGGACTGAAAATCAAATCTTTATTCATCAACTTACAGCATAGAACAGGAAGGTTGGCTCACATTTGCCTCTGTATTTCTCTAGTGCATCAGTGCTGTCAGCTTCTGCCTTGGGAGTTAACAAGGCACATAAATCTAAATTTTACACACAATAACGGTGAACTCAGAACACACAGCAGAAACAGTGAAAAAAGATTCCCCAAGACATGGAGGCATCTCATCCTGGAACAGAACTCTTTTCCCAGATTGTCCCATTCATGTCTAATGACTAGCTTACTATGGCAAAATGCAGCAGGTCATCTCCCAACTCATTTTTTATTTTTCTGAACAGGCTGACGACGGCACGGCACGGTCCACACCACTGCTGGAACACATCCACCACTGAATGACGAGAGAGAGAGACAGAGGATACAATACAACACAATGAACAAAAGAAATTATGTTATGAGGCTGTACAGCATGTCCCAGGTGGAGTAAGATAAATGGATAATATCCTGAAAATATAATAATCTATACCAGAGTATCTTTTCTTTTTATTGTTACAGGCGATCACAATTAACCGTTATCAGTTTTTATATACATTGTTGTATTTTTAAATAATTACCCCATTTGTCTGATCGCCTCAGTTGAAAGAGTTTAAAGCCACACATCAATAATTTCAAAATAAGTTAGCCTATAAATAATTTAACAATAATGGACCAAACATGTTGTCAGTGAAATTATTTTTTTTTAATTTAAAAGATGTTAAAAATGCACAATATTTTAAGAAAAACATTGATGCATAGTTACTTCTTATGCCATAAATTGAACAAAAATAAAAAAAATTAAAACATTATTGTGGCACTGTGCAATTGTTTGGGCACCCTAAGAGTTCCAGAGTCTCAGATTCTTTTGTCCAAGGTTTCAGACCTTAATCAGCTCGTTAGACCTGATGCTTGGCAACAGCTGTCATTAGTAAACGCCAATTTCAAAGCTTTACAAATACTTTGACTCTTCGAACCTTGTGCACACACTTGTGGACACTCAACAACCATGGGTTCCTCTAAGCAGCTATGTAAGACTCTGAAAATGAAGGTTATTGATGCATACAATGCAGGAGAAGGCTACAAGAAGATAGCAAAGGGTTTCCAGCTTGCGGTTTCCACAGTGAGAAATGTAATTAAGAGATGGCAGTTCAGGGGAACTGTGGAGGTCAAGATGAGTTCTGGAAGACCAAGAAAACTCTCTGAAAGAACTGCTCGTAAGCTGGTCAGAAAGACAAATCAAAACCCCAATATGAGTGCAAAAGGAGTGGTGGTGCACCGTTCCACAAAACCTTCATGAAAGAGTCAGCAGAAGAAAACCTTACCTGCATCCCCATCATAAAATCCAACACCAGAAGTATGCAACAGAACATCTACAGAAACCTGATGTGTTTTGGAAACAAGAGCTGTGGACTGATGAAGTTAAAATAGAACTCTTTGTCCACAATCAGCAAAGGCATGTTTGGAGAATAAAAAGTGCAGCATTTCATGAAAAGAACACCTTGCCCACTATTAAGCATGGGGGTGGATCTATCATGCTTTGGGGTTGTGTTGCAGCCGGTGGCACAGGAAACATTGCACGGGTGGAGGGAAGAATGGATTCCACTAAACACCAGCAAATTCTGGGAGCAAACATCACACCATCTGTAAAAAAGCTCAAGCTGAAAATTGGATGGCTTCTAAAACAGGACAATAAACCTAAACATACGTTGAAATCCACTACGGAATACCTCAAGAGATGCAAGCTGAAGGTTTTGGAACGGCCATCACAGTCCCCTGATTTAAACATCATTGAAAATTTGTGGGTAGATCTTAAAAGAGCTGTGCATGCAAGACGACCAAAGAATATTACAGAACTAGAAGCCTTTTGCAAGGACGAATGGGAGAAAATCCCAAATACAAGAATTGAAAGACTTTTAGCTGGCTATAAAAAGCCTTTACAAGCTGTGATATCTGCCAGAGGAGGTGTTACTAAGTACTGTTTATGTAGGGTGACCAAACTTTTGCACAGTGCCACAATAATGTCTTTATTTTTTTATCTTTGTTTTATTTATGATGTAAAAAGTAACTATGCACAAATGTTTGCTGAAAATATTGTTTTTTCCATTTCCAAGAGAGACTGTGTTAACATATTTCCAATTTAAAAAATCACCAAAATCTGTTATTAATCAAGGGGTGCCTAAACTTTAGCATAAGACTGTACACACACACACAGGATTGAGAGAGAGAGAGAGATGATTTTTAAATTCTTTGGCCCTTTGGCCCTGTAAGTCACATCCCCTATACACTGATATTTCTGAGAGAGAGAGAGAGAGAGTTAAAATATACATAACATGGCTGGTACTGTATATACATAAGATAAACGACAGGTTATGAAATGTATTGCATATACACTCAAGCATAAAATACTCACTTTTTTCTCTCTATCCTCTCACCTGTTAACCCTGTCGTGGCCAGCATCTCGCCCCATTGCTCGTCGTTTATGATGGACACCTGAGATTTAATAATTTATAAATTTTTAATGCTGTAAAAATATGTAGACAGAGCACTTGTGCGGCATTACTATAAACTCTGTTACCTGTAAACTAATTTCCTTCTTTTTTCCAGCCATGTGACAATATCAGTAATCAATAATTGCAACACAGTATTCATACATTTAAATAAAACAATCACGTAAAAACCGCGTGATGTAAAACATCCGAATAAAGTTGCAAGTTTGTTTCGAACACTTCTCTCGCGCTTGTTTGGAGTCCTAGTTGCCTAGCGTTGGGAAAATGGGCGGGTCTTCAGGTGGACGTGTCGCTCTTCAGTGATCCTATTGGTCAATTTTTTTATATTTAATTAACAAAAATATTATTACTATTATTAGTTAATAATATTATATAATATAAATAATATATTTATGTAATATATAATAAAATAATCTGAAGGCTAAAACCAGTAGATCAAGTTGTTTTATATTGCTGTTTATTGCTACTTATTACACTTGAATTGAGATACTATACTCAGTATGGACTGATTTCTCCATACTCATAAACTATTTCAGTAAGCTATTTCTCACAAATGCAAACGTGTTCTATAATATTGGTCCTCTTGTGCCATTATAGGAATCTATCTGTTAGAACATAGTAGATTTAAGGTAGCTGGGTAGGAAGGTACAACTTAAAAATAGTAGTGTATATAAATCAGTTCAAATAAAGGCAATGTGCAAATTATAAGATGCAGGTAAAAAATTGTGGTGTGTTTGTATACAGTATATACAAATATATATATATAGTACAACTACCATAGATGCCAGGGGTGACAACCCATTTTACAACCATGGTAGGACCTCTGGTCCACTTTCACACGCATATTCTCACACTACAGGTCATTTGGGAACACCAGTCTGCATGTCTTTGGACTGTGCGAGGAAACCGGGGTACACAGAGGAAACCCATCAAGCATGGGAAGAACATGCACGCAGACCCTGAGGCGGAAATCAAATTTGGACTCTGGAGATGCAAGGCGATAGTGCTAACTACTAAGGCATCATGCTGCCATGTACATACATACATACATACATACATACATACATACATACAGTAAATGCAGTAAATATTGTGTATCATGGCTATGCAGTAAGTATATGAATACCTACAGTAACTACAGAATACCTACAGTATGTCACAAAAGTGAGTACACCCCTCACATCTCTGCAAATATTTAGTTATATCTTTTCATGGGACAACACTGCATAAATGACTCTTTGACACAATGAAAAGGAGTCAGTGTAAAGTTTGTATAGCAGTGTAAATTTATTGTCCCCTCAAAATAACTAAAAATACAGCCAATAATAGCTGAACCCCTGGCAAAAAAAAAAAAAAAATTAGTACACCCCTAAGTGAAAATGTACAAATTGAGCACAATTAGTAATTTTCCTTCCCCTTTGTCATGTGACTCATTAGTGTTACACTGTCTCAGGTGTCACCAGATAGCAGGTGAGTTAAATT
>QMIH01000054.1:697539-730346 GCA_003987875.1 Clarias batrachus
AGATAGCAGGTGAGTTAAATTTGGTATAAAAGCTCTTCCACTCTCTCAACCTGGCCACTGAAAGTTCAACATGGCACCTCATGGCAAACAACTCTCAGAAGACCTGAAAAAACTAATTGTTGCTTTACATAAAGATGGCCTAGGCTATAAGAAGATAGCCAACACTCTGCAGCACAGTGGCCAAGACCATCCAGCGCTTTAAGAGGACAGGTTCTTCTCAGAACAGGCCTCACCATGGTCGGCCAAAGAAGCTGAATGCACATTCTCAGCATCAGATCCAAAGATTGGCTGTGGAAAACAGACAGATGAGTGCATCTAGCATTGCTGCAGAGATTGAATGGATGAGAGGTCAGCCTGTCAGTGCTCAGACCGTACGCCGCACACTGCAGCAAATTGCTCTGCATGGTTGTCGTCCTAGAAGGAAGCCTCTTCTAAAGGTGATGCACAAGAAAGCTCGCAAAACAATTTGCTGCAGACATGCAAACTAAGGACCAGGATTACTGGAACCATGTCCTGTGGTCTGATGAGACCAAGATAAACCTATTTGGTTCAGATGGTGTCAAGCGTGTGTGGCGGCAGCCAGGTGAGGAATACAAAGACAAGAGTGTCTTGCCTACCGACAAACATGGTGGTGGGAGTGTCATGATTTGGAGCTGCATGAGTGCTGCTGGCATTGGGGAGCTACAGTTCATTGAGGGAAACATGAATTCTAACATGTACTGTGACATACTGAAGCAGAGCATGATCCCCTCCCTCCGGAAACTGGGTAGCAGAACAGTGTTCCAGCATGATAATGACCCCAAACACACCTCCAAGATGACCACTGGCTTGCCAAAGAGGCTGATGGTAAAGGTGATGGACTGGCCAAGCATGTCATCTGACCTAAACCCCATTGAACACCCCTGGGGCATCCTGAAAAGGAAGGTGGAGGAGCAGAAGGTGTCAAATGTCCACCACCTCCGTGATGTTGTGATGTGGAAGTGGAAGAGGATTCCAGTGACAACCTGTGAAGCTCTGGTGAACTCCATGGCCAAGAGAATTCAAGCCGTGCTGGAAAATGATGGTAGCCACACAAAATATTGATATTTCACATTTTCACTTAGGCGTGTACTCACTTTTGTGAGTACAGCTATTATTGGCTGTATTTGTAGTTATTTTGATGGCGCAATAAATTTACACTGCTATACAAACTTCACACTGAGTACTTTTCATTGTGTCAAAAGAGCCATTTATGAAAAGATATAACTAAATATTTGCCGAGATGTGAGGAGTGAACTCACTTTTGTGGCATACTGTACTGCTATAAGGCGAAAATGTTTCTATAAGCAGTAATATAAGCCATAACAATTAGATAATTTAAACCATTTTAGACCATCATATCAACACTTTTTCTATTATATAGATTTTAGTTTAGTTTAATTTTTAGTTTTTCTAGCATAAAAATGTATGCTTATTTTTAATTGCACTTTAAGTTGTACCTTTTTTTTTGAAACTGTGTTCCTAGTCAGTTAGTCTTAACTATAATATGCAAACGAAATAACTACAACAAACATTTGGATT
The DNA here is from genome assembly GCA_003987875.1 of Clarias batrachus. NCBI lineage: Eukaryota > Metazoa > Chordata > Actinopteri > Siluriformes > Clariidae > Clarias > Clarias batrachus. The sequence goes on from QMIH01000054.1 coordinate 699,100, forward strand.
GTGGTTGACTGTGATCTTGATAAAAAAACAGCACTTTTTCATGGGATACCCTCCTGACCCCACTTTGACAACTTAGGCTTTATTTATTTTATGAATACAATCCACCTGTTCAAATATCAGACACCTAAGGCAAATAGACTGTAATATTATTATCGTTGTATCATGTGCTACAAGAGTTCCTCCCTAATGTCTAACTCAAAGCATATGGTCCACTGTGTGTGGTTACTCCCTGTCTCTCAGGCTGTGACATGTTGGGACAAATTTAGCAGTGGCCGCAGTGTGTCCCTGTCCTGAAATGATCTGTAGTATCTGAGAATAGGCGTATTTGGCAGTTTATTTCTCAATTTTCAATCTACTGTATGAAGTTCTGCTCTCACACGTTTTGAAGGAGACACTTCATCACACTTTTTTCCTTGCCCATAATCTGCCCATTTCTTTTGCATGTGTGTTTTCAAGTGAGTCTTTACCTACTCAATGTCTGCTTTAAACATCTGATGGATAAATCAACACCTACAGTGTTTATAAGGCTGGAGAGATTCATATGAACTCCAAAAGTGTTAAATGGCCACAGGGGATTTTACTGTGCTGATGGACTATCAAGTCAGATTCAGGTCAATAACTTGTTTTCAGATGATTATCACAACAACAGCTCATTTATTAAGCAAACTTTAAAATTTATAGTATAACAGAGAATCACATTATAGTAATAGAAGCAATTGCCTAGAGGTAACGTGATAAGGGCGACCCCTTGTGGTACTCCCTGTAGCTCTCTCTCTCTCTCTCTCTCTCTCTCTCTCTCTCTCTCTCTCTCTCTCTCTCTCTCCTCCATCAAAAGAATGGAGGAATAAAAATTAGGGAAATCAGTTTGAAATGTGTTAAAAAGTATGTATAAATCAGAATTGTTAAATTGTCCCTCTAGATTGCAGAGTATGTATTAAACCAGTCATTATTATTGCTGGTCTGGCTATAAAATATTATATGCCCTATAATGGAATGCAAAAGAATTGAGGAATCTAGAACAAATGATCAAGTTTGCATGTTTGCATTTATTATACACATTTCAAGTTTTAGTTGATGACTATTTAAAAAAAAAAAACTTTAGAGGAATTTTCTCTAAATGTTTGTGCAAGAACACGTTAACCCTTAGAAATGGTCAAACGTCCAGGGGGACTCTAGCAGTGAAAGGTTTGATTCTGTTCGGTTTGGGTCTGTGTGCATGTTCTCCCCGTGTTTGATGGATTTCCTCGACATACTCCAATATTGACAGTCCAAAGACATACAGATTAGGCTAATTGGCGTTTCCATGTGTGTGAGTGTGTGGTGTATGCATCTGAGATGAATCAGCACCCTGTCCAGAGTGTACATCGTCTTGTGCCCAAGATTTCTTTGGATAGGATCTACTGTAGGCTTCCTGCAACCCTGTATGAATAAGAGGAATGAATGAAGTATAACACAGCAACAACTACTGTACCTGCTCACTCCTGTTTAATGATTCTGCCTCTTCACCCCTGTCTTCATGATCATCTGCACACTGCTTAAATCAGTCAAATATCTTTTTACACTTTGCAGCATCATCTCATCATCTCACTCACTCATCGTCTCTACCGCTTTATCATGTATTCAGAGTCGTGGGGGCCTGGTGTCTATCCCAGGAGACTTGGGGCACGAGCTGGTGTACACCCTGGACAGTGTGCAAATGCAGCTTCATTTTTTCTTTGAATTTTATTGGTGCACATTTGGTAGCCATCATCACATTGTTATTCTTTTGGCTGCACCTGTTATGAAGGTCACCACAGCAGACTATCCAATTCACACATCTTGACTTGACATTGGGTTTACGTTAGATGTGTTTCTTGAGGCAACCCTTTGTTCATTTTTTTCCAGGCCTGGGACTGGCATTAAGGATGCCCTGTATCTACTGTCTACTGTCTGGTGGGAACCTAGGCCGTTGGCGGGTGAGAATCCTACCGATGCCCTTAGGCAGCCATAAACAAGCCTCTGGCAAAATTCTGGTGGATATTTGACCACACTTTATGTTGGTATGATGTAATTAAATTGATGTCAGTTGGTATGATGTAATTAAATTTGTTGATTTCCTTGAACTGAACTGACTTTTAGGCAGGCTCCACACATTTTTGATAGGTTTGATAGCTTGAACGCTTAAACTACTTGATCCATTCCACAGCCACCTTTGATATGTGCTTGGGGTCATCTGTCCAAACATACACCTAGTGAAACGTTCCTTTCAATGGTCAGCTGAAAACTTTAGATAAGGTTGAAGGTGAAGATTTTGGAGTAGGACACCATTTCTTGGATGGCAGCCATTCAGTCCATGGCTAAGTAAAACTTGCTTGATTGTGGACATTGATGTTCCAGGAACCTTCAGTTCATGGAAGGCCTGTGTCTTTGCAGTTTCTGACCATCCAAACCAATTTCCTTTCAGCAGAGGGTGATAGTTTGGGTCTTTTTTTCGATGAGTGCTGTCAAACACAGCTCTTGATTGCTGTATCTTAAAGGAGCTCTTCACTTGTAGCTGTGCAATATGGTCAGAATACCCACTTTTTTCTTGAGATAACATAACACATAGTTTGTCCTTCTCAGTCTATTTGGCAGAGTGCTGTGTCATCCATATCCTCATTGCGTAAACTACCACATTCTGGAGGGTATGGCATTTTCGTGTGCTTTTCTTTCTTTCTTTCTTTCTTTCTTTCTTTCTTTCTTTCTTTCTTTCTTTCTTTCTTTCTTAGGTACTTCAGATAAACAGAAAGCGTTGCTCAAGTGAACTTAGCAATGGGTTTGTTGTCATGGGTAATTCATTTCAAGTCACTGATTACTGTTATTGCACTCATTATGCATGCATTATTGCGATGAATGTTTATGTCTGCAAGGCAATGGTGCAATATGCAAAACAATAAAGGGGCTATGGGAAAACACTTTGCACAACAGAGAGAGCAGGGTTGCGAAAATGATGTTCTTTATTCTTTGCTGCAGAGATTGTGTTTTTAAACGGCCCTGTTTAAAACGATCAGAGTCAGGCAGCCAATTTATCTATGTAAATAAATATGGAAGGTCATCAAACTGTAATTGTTTTAAGAAAAATGAACAGCTGTTGAGACAGAACAGTGAAAAGGAGATGGCGACGCTACAGTAGGTAGAGGAGTAAGATGAAAATAAGGGGAGTTAGATACAACAGGGAGTTGAATGAAAGAATGACAATGAAAGTACACAGGAAATTAGTATTGTTAGAAAGCACTAGAACAGATGCACACATGCTTCCACAGCTGTGGCCTGGTCAGTTTACTGTCTATTAAGAGTTTATTCCACTCATTTCTACTTCTACTATTATTTAAGGAATAAAGTACTACGGTGCATGTTGTTATAAGAAAATAATCAATAACACTTTGTTGTGAAACGAAGTTCATTTTAGTAATTTTCCATAAACTGCAGAAGTTGCAAGGAACTGGAGCCTATAGGGAAATCAAAGCTCAAGGAGGAGAACATCCTGGATGGAGTGCAGGACAGTCAATTATACACTAGGGGCAAGTTGGAAACACCGATCAGCTTTCAGTGCATGTGGGGAAATCTGAGTACCTAATGCAGAGAGAAAGAGAGAGGGAGGGTGGTACTGCAGGTGAGATTTGAGCCCCCAATTCTTGTGTGCCAGTAGTGCCGAGGCCACAGTGGCTTAGTGGTCAGCACTTGGAATTTCCCCTACCACTCCAAATATTAGACCTTAATTACACGGAGCTGTCTTTCACACAAATCCCTCTGAATTAACTGTTAGTAAAGGAATTAACACAAGGGCATTAGTTTAAGCCTTTGATTCAATTTATAGCCAGCAGTATTGCCAAAACCTTCTGATCAATAGGAATGAAGAAATTAAACATGCTGTGCTCTAATAAACATTAATGCATGGAAAATATGTAAGCAAGAATCTGTCCAGTCATCTGACCAGTAGTAAATCCATCTGGCTGGCTTTGTATATCTAATTTGTCATTTACATATTTTTTTAGATGTATGTATTACACATTCATTCTTACAACTACAATAAATTTCTTTTTTTTTTACGTAACAACATAAAATTCATGCATTATTAATTATTGATGATTTATCACATAGAGCAACACATCTGCTTGATCATATCTAGTTTTCTTTCTAAACACAAATCATGAGAACCATGAAAGTAAATATTCATATCTATATTACACTCCAGCTATACATTCATAGTTATGTAACCTTTCCCCAAATGCATTATTAGGATATGCTTACAAAGTAACATACCAGTATGTCAGCAAAGATGTATAAAAACAATAATATAAAGTTATTACTTTGTACTTAAAAAAAAAGGATGAAGTTGCCAATGTAATTCTTCTTATTCTCATTGTGTTTTGCTCCTAGAAGTCAGCTTTCCCAGAGTATTAACCCCTTGTTGTGTGCTTATTTTAGGATTAACCTTTTGTTATGTGCTTTGTCAATATTTAGCATATACTTCATTTCAGCCTTTTGCGTTTTGCCTTTCTTAAGTTTACAGACATATTATCGTGTTTATGCTTTATATAATATTGCTTTTAGCCCCTTAAAGAGAAGCTTCGATACAGCTAAGCTTGATACACCTCCTGAAGTCCATGTAGATAAAATAAGATAAATCATCATTAGGAGTTAAAGAGCTACACCGCACAAATCAAGGATCAACAAATGCCCCAGAAACATAATCTGGAGCAGAACTCCAGAACAACCAGAATCCACTCATGATGCCATGAGCCCCCAGGTTTATCACATTTAGCAGATCTGACATATATAGTAGAAGTATCCTACACCATTGTTTCTTTTACATTACACTACATCCAGAATTCCAGTTTTCACAATGACAAGATGTCTTCGTGATTGGCTTACGAAGTAACACAGTCTGAAAACACACACAATTTTATTAAATAAAGAAATGATTCTGCTCCCTCTTAGATCCTATTTTTTTCAAGAGTTTCATTAGTGTTTGGACACAATCCAGGTAGAAAGTTACTTTAGTGAGCCGAAAAACACTACCCGCATAATAACTCCATTAATGGCCCAAACTTGTGCTAATTGCTTGGAGCGAGGTCAGGACTGTGCAAGTAGTGTTGGTAAATGATTACGTGTACTGTTCCCAAAGACAGGTGCATCTCTTCCTTCAGCTGGTGACAAGTTATTTGTCAACTTTCAAGGATCAGTCATCTACACCCTATTGAGTCGTGACATGTCTCAAACTCTTGTTTCTTTTTAGGTCCACAACAGTAAAAAAAAATTATACAAAAAACAGACTTATATAAGAAATCTTTAGATTGTCTGATGGAGGAAATGTTATCAGAAATTCATACTGCAGAGCACCGTAAAAAACAACACTATGTGCACTGTTTTTCGTGTTGAAGTGAAAAGAAAACAAATGCATCAAAAAACCACATAAAAGCAGCAGCATGTTTTTCTTTCTGTTCTTGTGCTTGTGGTTTTTGTGTAGAGGTGGCTGTTTATTATCTCATACAGCAGATTTAGAAATTTTCAAACAGATTTCTTCTTTTCCTTCTTCTTACTACTAGAATAGTAGCAGTAGTAGTACGTAGATCTAATGTTATTGATGTGCAATATTCACACATTCCGTATCCTTAAATATTAAATATATTTCGTAAATAATAAAAAAACATGCTATTTTTAATTTTGTAAAATATTAATTTTATTGATTCAGTTTATTTCAACAAGTTTCTATTTTCCCTTTATCCAAAGGATTCCACTGCCGCACTTTAGCCATTAAGTATGTCCAGCTCTAATGTCGTCACCTGTGCACTCTGCTCAAACTGATCAGGTTTCAAAGCAGCATCTTTTAGACTAATACCACCATCAGTTCGCTCAAGCTACACATTATCTTGAGGACTGTTAACTACTTGAGACACATCTGTACTGCAACTTAAACTAGCTGTATACACTTGAGCTTGAGCTGTTGTTTTTTATTAGCTTGGTGGGGTGCTCCAGTTTCCTCCCATAGTCCAAAGACATGCGGATTAGGGTGATTGGCATTCCGTAGTACCTTAATAAATGTGTGAGTGCAGGCATCCCGTCAAGGGCGCACCCCACCTTGTGGCCTAATTTTCCTGGTAGAGGCTTCAAGACTCTCCTCGACACTGTATACAGGATAAATGAGTATACACAATGAGTCAGTGAGTGAAAATGTGCAGAACGTGCAAAGTGTAATTATATTATGAAATATATCAAAATTGCGGCACGGTGGTGTAGTGGTTAGCACTGTCGCCTTGCACTGCCAGGATCCGGGTTTGATTCCCGGCCAGGTTCGATTCCCATCTCTGTGTGCATGGAGTTTGCATGTTCCCCCCGTGCTTGGTGGGTTTCCTCCGGGTACTCCAGTTTCATCCCACAGTCCAAAGACATGTAGGTTAGGTTAACTGGCATTTCCAAATTGGCTGTAGGGTGTGAATGAGTGTGTGAGTGTTTGTGCCCTGCGATGGATTGTGAGTGAGAGTATATCAAAAGTATGTGTGAAACAAGAAGTATGTCCTTAAGTGTGTGTGTGTGTGTCAGTAGTGGTGCTTTTTGTCCTACTACTTTAAAGTGCAAGTTAGCTGTCAATTTAAAACAACAGAATGGACACTTTCACTGTTCACACTCTGTAAATGGAGAAGGAACTAGCAGTTGATAAAACTAAACCAAGTTCAAGAGTTGAAATTTCATGCTCAGGGGATTTTTTTTCTTTCTCTTTTTACTCGTGTCTGTGATGTGACTGTTTTGGGGGCGTTGTGGCACTGTAGGCTTTCCACATTGATGACGACTCAGTGCTGCGTTCATTCCAGGAGTATAAAACAGAGCTGACTCGGGGGCGGAGGATATTTCTGTGTGTTTTTGTGAACTTGAACATGGTGCAGTTGACCAAAACTGGGATGAAAAACACTTTATCGCTTAAGGCTGGTCATCCTCCTGCAGGTATGATGTCCTGGGTTTGCGCGCAGAAAGTGGGGGAAAGTTTTGTGTTTGGTTTGATGTTAAACAAATGTTTTTTTTTTTTATTTCCAAACCTGCAGTAAGGAAGTCTTAGATCGTCTTGTTGTTTGGATTTTGATTTAAAAATTGTAAAAAAAAAAAAAAAATGCTTTGATGGTGTTCGCGAATCACAAGAAGAATAATGTAAGACTTGTGAATCCCGCAGCGTTGTAGCGAGTTAGATTACAGATTACACATCAGAGAAAAAAAAACACAATAAAGGTCTCATTATTTTTTTTGTGATAGTTGAATGTTTAAACTACGACTAAAATAGTGATTCAGTAAAAAAGTAAAACACGACGAATCTCAAGAAAATAAATGTGCCAAAATTAAGAATCCTGATAGTTGTTTTTTCAAGAACGCGTATTTAGTCACGTGACCATAGATCACAACAATAAACGTGACCTATTCGGCATTGAACGGTTCCGTAAGCAATCAATAAGGAAATCGCAAAACACTTTCAAAAATGAGTTACATGTTTACTTCATGTACAGTTCTGAAAGTTGATGCACTGAACAAATCTTTCTACACCGTATTAAAATGTTACAATTTTAACAGTACCACTTTTGCTGAGTTGTTAATGTCCTTGACATTCAGGATCCACACTAGACATAGCTGGTTAATTTTAACAATGCAATCAGAAAAGCTGATAGCTTAAGAATTTGTGTTCACTGTTGCACAATGGCTATGCACTGGCTTAGTGCCACTTTTAAACGAGTAGTTAAATGTGTGCTAACAAGTTCATGAAGTTGCCAGGTGCCATTATAGATAAATTGGTGTATTGATTGAGACTTTTTGGTGGTTTGCTTATCAAAATGTTTGGCACCAAGAAGATTTAATTTAACACCATTTGAATTGTGTTGGAGTAGATTAAAAAAAATTATTATAACTTGTTTGCCTTTTATCATGGCGTTACAGTTAAGTATTTGTGTACTGTATGTAGTTATGTTTACTGTCTTTAAAAAGAAAAAAAGAAAGAAACACATTGACTAGAATGATGTGAGGTTGTTTTTAGTTTGTTTATTTATTTATTTATTGACCGCATTGTTACTCTCGCTGCAAATTTCCACATTCCACCAAAAGATCATTTGTGTATGCCATTTTATTCACGCCACAGCACTCCACAAGTAACATTAAAAACAAAGCCATACCAAAGCATGGCTTTAATCAGCTTTAGCACATGGTACAGCTGATACTGTTGACTGGATAACATTTGGTGTCTATTGTACTTTTGGGCTTTGGTACTGTACATAACCGCATTGACCTTTTGTGCTGTATTAATTCTGTAGCTGGCTGTCTAAGGGTTAAGTGGAGAAAGATGGATATTTAGCTACTATTATTGTGCTAATCCTAGTGCCCCAGGGTGTTTAGGGAGTCATCTCTTGTTCAGACACTGGCTTTATTGTGTACACTAGTTTGTTGGGTTGGGCATACAGGATTTCACCCATGAATGTGTTTGCTTGGATTCGGGACAATATGATTGTATTTTTGACTATACGGATTTGGAATACAGTCGCTCCTCCTTGCTCATCATCTATACTGCTTAATCCTGTATACAGCCTTGTGGGGGACTGGATAGGGACTTTTTTTTTTTTTTTTACTTGAATCTCTAGATTCATATTCTAGATTCATTACATGCCAATAATTGAAGACTTCAATGATATTTGCTTAAAGCTCATAAATACAGAATCTTAAAAGATTACATTACTAAAAAAAGTTAATTTCTGCACTGGGTTCCTTTTGCATAGTCACTATCAGTATGGCACTGCTGCAGGTGTTATTGAAGACCTGGTTGCTTTGATGGCAGCCTTCAGCTTATGTGTATTGTTTGATCAGGTTTTTCCTCATCTTGCTCTAGACAATACTTCATAGATGTATCTATCGGGCTTATGTCCAGTTTTGGTTGGCCAATCAAGCACAGGGATCATGGTGAGCAAACCAGATTTGGCCATGCAGCTTGTCAGCAGACCAAAGCATAAAGTGCATTAAAATCTCCTGGTAGACGATTGTTGCCTTGAACTTGATAAAACACAGTGGGACAACACCAGCAGATGACCTGGTACCCCGAATAATCACCATCATTCACACTGAACTTCAAGCAGCTTAGATTCCACTCTTCATCCAGACTAAAAAGTGAAGCTCGTATTGTATAGATTTATTAAACACGGATACATTTCAAGTGTTCTTCTTTTATTTTGATCATTATGGCTTAAACCTAATAAAAACCCAAAATTCAGTATCGTTAGAAGACTAGAATATTAAGTACAAAAAGATTGTCAACACTAAAACGTTGAACTACTGACAAGTATGAACATGTACAGCACTACTAGTTGGTCAGTGCACCCTTTGCATGGATGACTGCAGAAATGGGCCGTGGCATGAAGGCGATCTGTGGCACAGCTGAGGTGAGTGAGTGAAGTTGGCCATCAAGGATGGGGATACCATGATCCTTAAACTTGCTCTAAAACTTCATAGTAATAGCTCATAGCTCATAGCTCATAGCTGCTCTGACCTTTGACCTGATTAAAATGCAGTGGATCAACAACAGCAGATGACCTGGCTCCCTAAACCACCACTGCTGACTCCAGCTGCAATCCAAAATTCTTGAATGGACTTGGGACTTAGATTCACAATCCTGTCAAGGCTGTGGTTATCCCAGATGTGCCTTTTTTTTTTTTTCCCTACCACATTTTTTCCTTTCCATTGATGTGCTTCGAATACAGCACTCCAAACAGCTAGCTTCTTTAGCAATGACATTTTGTGTCTTACCCTTCATATGCAGAATGTCGATTGTCTCCTGGACAACTGTCAAGTTAACTGATTTGAGTGATGCCATGAGTCTTCAATATTGAACTTTTTTCACAAATGTAAATTTTTTTTGAGATACTGAAGATTTTGTTAGCTGTAATCCATACTCATCAAAATTAAAAGAAGTACAAGAATACTTGAAATATTAGTCTGTGTAACAAATCGATGTAATTCACTTTCTGACTTTTTGATGATATTCTAATTTATTGAGATGCACCTGTACTGTATATGTGGCAAATAAGGTCTAACCTGAGTTGCCTCTTTCAGGAACTGAGAATTTAATCATGTGTACATTGAAGTAATCCTTCTTTCATTGTATTATTATTATTATTATTTTTACAATACCAGCAACCTTAAAGACTCTGCTCCTGATCGACCCAGGATGGGGGTTTGCCTTACTGAAGTTCACAAGCCCTAGGTCCTAAAAATGATTCTAAAATGTATCCTTAGTTTTCAAAGCTAGCAGGCAATCTTTAGAGCAGAATAAACAAGAAGGCTTGTTTGATTGAGGTGGTGCCGTATGATCAGCAAAGTGGAACATTTCTGCAACACTTATTTTAACACAGGTGGTGAGCCAAACATAGATGGTGTGTACATTTTGTAAATCTTGTGGCCTGTGAAAAATTAACTTGAGCTACTTCACTTTATGACTGCTTTGTTTATTCCTTTTTAGTAAAAGCAGGAGGAAAACGAGTTGCTAAGAAAAACAGTGAGGATACTGTGACCCAAGAGAAGGAAAGCAAGCGGGCGGATAAACCCAGGTACAGAGCTAAGTGTAATTCATTATCCAGTGAATAATGCTCAAGTGTGTTTAAAAAATGTCTGTAAAGAAATGCAGTGTACAAAGAACCATTATAAGTACTGGTAATAATGCAGGGTGGGAACAAACTGCACAGGGTGAAGTAATAATTAATACCTTGTGAGCTCACCATGCCCCCCCCCCCCATTTTTATTATTTATTTTTTTTAAACAGAACATGGAATTTGTTTTTTTTTTTCCTTTCCCCGGTCAGTGCATTTCCTTACCTGTGGTGTGTTTGCAGGTCTCTGACCACCTTTACCCGGATGCAGCAAATGGGCATTCTAATAGGAGGTCCACTAGAGAAGGTCTGTTCATTTCTTAGCCTGCTATTTCATGAACATGTCATGTGAAGATGATGTGGGAGAAATAACCAATAAACCTTTTTCCCACAATTTGCAATGGTGATACATCACACATAAATATGCTACTTTATTAAAATGTTAGTTAATAGTGTGCAAGAAAAAGTTATTTTCAAATTGTCTGCACATCCTCTCGTTATAGAGTGGTGTGTAGGACTTATGTGGACTCTTTTTAAACTAGTAAATCTGAATTTAGCTTCAAAGTTCTTTTTGAAAAAAAAAGAAAAAATGAAACGTCTCGTTTTTAATATTGAATAACAAAATCTTACTCTTGCCATGAATATGGCATGGTGTTAAAGAATGAAGGCAAGAATAAAATGGTGTGTAACTTTATATATATATAATTTCTTTTGCAGTTGGGCCATGATTTCCCCGAGACTCCAGTGTCGGTGCGGCACGGGAAGGCCAGACCGAGCGCAGAGAAACTGCACATGCAGCGCTGCTTCTTCATCCAGCAGCCCCGCAAGTGTTGAGCCAAAACCGCTAGCAGCCGAAGAACCAGGATGTTTGCTTATGTGCATGTGCAAAGTTGAACAGGAAGTGTGTATGCTTGAGGTGAATGGTGCATATCTCAAGGACCTGAGACAAATTTTGTATTCGACATCCTTGATTCCTCACTTGAAGATTTTCTATCCAAGCTTTCAGAGTTCTTTCTATTCTCATAGCTTTGCAGGACTCTATACAAATTCTATTTGTTTAAGGTGTGTGTGGTTTTATACTGGCATAAAACACAGCTGGAACTCTGATTACCTAGCAGAAAAGAATGCATGAGCTCATGTTTACTCATTAAATAAATGTATTGCATTACTGATGATTGAGTTGGGTTTTTTATTTATTTATTTTAATCCTCTACATTTCAGCAAAAAGGGGAAAAAAAATCTGACTGTTCCATTGCCAACCGTGAAATGGTGTTATTTAAAAGATGTTATTTGGAGAAATTGGCACATAAAAAGTTTCTTAGCATCTTGCCTTTGTGTGTGCCAGAGGAGTGTATTTGGGGTATGGTATGCACATGAAGGTGGTCCAGACATGCCATTGAAAACCGACTAGGAAAAGAAGCTTTACAGATTTAGCTGGCTGTATGAAATACCCAGGTTTTCTCTAGCCGCCACATTATACAGCTCAGTGCACTAAAGGACACCCCATTGAGTGTGTGAATTGAACCTGAAACCTCTGTCACTTTAGTGGAGTGCAATGTCATCTATTTGTAATCCCTCTTGCCTTCCATTTAGATGAGCATCTCTTCATGAAATGGGCAGTATGATTTCTGCAAAAGCTTTAATAATGTGGCAAATTGAAGTATATGAAGAGGATTTTATTATTATTTTTTTTTACCATTCCTACATCTAAGCAGTCACTTAAAATCAGCTGGTTATGATCTTTTTCAAAATGACTAAATCTAGGATTGATCAGGACTGTTACTAAGTAATTAAAACTGGTTATGGTTTAGAATGACCTTCGAATAATTGAGGTCAGGAGTTTGAGTTGAGGCCCTGAGGCTGGTTCCAATTTAAGGAACACTAAACACTGTTCTTTTTCAGTTAAACATAATCATATTTGTATAGTGTTTAAAGTTGTTTATGTAGATGCGGAGTTCTAACAAGCAGGACAGGTGACAGCAGCGTGGGAAATCGACTTGAATGTTGGCAATGTTTCATCAACTAAAGACCTCATTTCATGTACTAACCTGTTTTGGCAACTGTTAGTTGGATAGTCAGGCTGTCCTATTGTGACATCTGGTGGCACAGCAGGTAGTGTCATTGCCTCACTGCGCCAGTGTTCCCAGTTTAATCCAGAATTCTGGTTATTGTCTTAGTTTCTTTGTGTGCTTATGTTGGGTGTGGATTTCCTTTCAATCTTAATCCATGATATCCCAAATCATGTGGACTAAGAAATTGCCTCTAGTGTGACTAGGTCTACATGGTACTATGTGATTGACTGGCGACCTATCCAAGGTGATTCCACCTCAGGCCCATTATCTCTGGCCAAGGGAAAGAAAACATGCTTATGAAATTTTAAGGGAGTGAATTAGCTAAATTAGCTCAGACTGGACATAAGATTTTTATTTTCTTCTGATATTAAAAGTATGTTCCCTAAGGAACAAGCAATTTTGATTGTATTTGACATTCCTTGTTTCAGACACGCAAAGTAAGTTAAGGCACATGTGAATTTCATTTCTTTAGGTTAAAATGCCTGTTTAATGAAGTTGAACTTATTGTAAATCTCACTCGCCATCTACTGGTCAAATATAAAATGGTAGACTACGTGAACTATACTGTAATTAGTAATGGATGCAAATGAATTAAGAATACATACAAAAAATAAATGCATGAGATGTGCTGTTTTTGGATTCCTACTAGTATAGTACATTATACACACCTGCATTCACTTGATAATTTTGTGTTTGTCTTTTTTGGCATGTTAATCTGGTTGTTAGGAGCTAAATTAACTCCAGACTAAGGAACCTGAAGATGAACAGATGAACACACGCTTGCTTAATTATACAAGCAGTTAGTGGTTAATAGTATGTTCAGTTGAAGCTCTGTGTATTTTGCTAACATAGTAGACCTCATTGCTCAATCAATCAAAATCTAAATACAGATGCTTGAGTCAGTTAATCTTTTTCAGTATAGTAACACATTCAAATTTAGGCTAGTCCATTACTCATTCATTAGATTCATTAGACACCCCCCCCCTTTTTTAGATAGTTGAATAGGTGATGCAAAAATACAATATTTTAATATCTCCCTTTTAGAAAAAAAGCAGGAAACCAGTTATCACTCTAAAGAGCAGACTGGAGGAGATGTGCAGTTTATTCAGATCCTTGTATAAATCTGAGGTCTTTATACCTTTTGGCATTTGGGATATGTGATCAACAGCTTAGTGGAAATTGAGAAATTTTTAAAGACCTCAGTTTCTGTCCATCATGTCTTGTAATGTGAGATTTTAAAAATGCTGAGCTGAACATATTGATATTTAAATACCTAGTGTTAGTCATTCACTTTATTGAATTAATATATGGATCTTTTGGCAAAAAACAATCTGTACCTTGTGTATGTTAGAATGGTAAACCATGAGAGTCAGAATGTCCCATTGGTTTCTGATTTGGCAGACGATGTGTGTTGGAAATGTCATGTACAACAGCCCAGCTTAGACCGTAATTCCAGCTGTAACATGAACAGGGACTTGAACAGTGGATTCTAGGCATTATCTAACACGAATAATAAATGGATAAAAAAATCCTTATTTAACAAAGTAAATACTATAATTGTTGATGTGGTGACCTTTATTTTGAGAACACATGCATTTAACATTTATGGAAGAAGTCTCACATGAGACATAAATACATTGTAACAGTCTCCAGGACAGAGGAGTTGACGCTTTTTGTAAAATAAAAAGCTGTGTTTTTGGAAGAGGATAGGGAGGGGGGGAAGGAAGGTTCATCTCCTTATGCTCGCTTTCAAATTTGATAATAATTAGACAAAATGATGAGCAGAAAATCAGTTTTTGTCAAGTTCAACAATCATCCTGTGTGCCTGACCCTTAATATAAAAGCTAAAGGCTCAAATGGTTAAAGCTCTGGGTTAAAGATCGGAAGATGGGGGTACAAAACATAAACATGAATGCATGCGTGAGCACATGCAAAATACCTGCCACATCCAATCAGATCAAAACTGTATCTCTGACATGTTTGCAGCTCCTTCATGCCCACCGTGTAGCAGAGATGTACTGGAAAGGTCAGTCCTTCGGAATCTACAAATGAAAAACCAAACTTGTAAGACCAGACTTCATGTTTAATACAACACGTGAATTCCAGAAAAATACACTTACTGATCCATACCAAGCTCTTCTCACATTTTAAAGCTTTTACGTGCTTTTGCAGTGGTTCAGCGGCACATAAAATTCGTGCCAAAGAAAGACACGAGCCCTCCTAATTAACCTCAAGCTGTATCCGAAATCAGCATATCAGTCAGCAACATTACAAAAATACACAGAAATGTGCAATTTTTAATTATTCATTTAGCTTAATCAATTAGAACAGTGAAGTACAGCACCATAATCTGCCAGAAGAAATGGGTCGTATTCTGGTCAGGTGCACCCACATGCTGGAGACACTCCTAAGATTTCATCTGGATAACAGGAAGCAGGTCCTCCATCTGCATCTTATTTCAGCAACAGATGGATGTGGATTACTGCGCATATACTTTGGCCACCTGAGGAGATGTTCAAAACATTGCAGTTGGAATAGTTTACAAGTTTAATGATTAGCTTGTTTGTGTTATATGAGAGGAAAAAGAAGGTCTCACCTAAAAAACAGTTCATTTGCATCACTGTGGAGGACTCTGGAATGCTTTGGAGTCAGTTAGTACTGTAGGTAGAACCTGACTCAAAAAAAAAATATTGATTGTAGCTTGTTTTTGTAACTGTTTTGTTTCATTATATTTGTATGATAATGTTCACCTCTATATCTCTGTGAAGAGCTCTGTCAACCAGGTCAAATCCAAGTAGCTTTTTTGAGTCTTCTTCAGACTGAAGAAGCTCCTTGGATGAGAAGTGAAATGTTTCTACTGCACAAGAAAGAAGGCCAGTTAACAAGACTCAAGTAACAGATTATACCCCTACATTATAATGTTTAGAAACAAATACTTAACATTGTCTTAGAAATTTTCATCTCAATGTCATATCATTTTGTAATCATGTCTCCCTTAATCTGAAAGTATTCAGTGCCTCAATAACCTGAAAATTTCCACAGACTGAAGGTTCACTGCATATTCCCTCATCTTCTAATTACAGACTGTGTGTGGTGTGTATGCGTGTGCATGAGGATGGATGAATGGATGAGCATGACGTCCTTGTTCAGGACGGCTTTCACAAACAGTAAGGTTTCTCAACACTTGCATTGTCTTCAACATTTTATTGGACAAGTGTGAAAGTTTGGTCAAAAAGAAGTTGCCATTTCAGAAGGGTCAATTTTTTGGCCTGCAAATCCAACAACTGCTGAGATTTCAAATGCCTGAAATTTAGTTAAGAACTGCCCAGCACATTACTAACGCCTGTAAAAAATAGTGCTGAGCCACCAAATTCAGTAAATAATTATGGTCTCATAAAAAAAATGCTTAGTGAAATTGTATGGTAATAAAAATCCCCAGGAGAAATCAGATCTATGTTTAATAATGAAAAAAGAGCATTCACACTCACTTATCCTTAATATGACACACTTATCACAGAGCCACGGGTTTAACGCTAGATCTTGGCAGTGTTGGGGAAGTAACTACAAAAAATAATCTACTACAAATGACTAATTACTACTTTAAAATACTGATTACGTTACTTTCAATGCCTACGTCAATGCCTTGTACGCTCAGAGCGCGGGCACTCGTTGCCTTAGAGCGCCGTTAAACACTCATTGGCTTAGAGCGCCGTCACTCACTCACTGGCTTAGCGCGCGGTCAACCTCTCATTGGCTTAGAGCGCCGTCACTTACTCACTGGCTTAGCGCGCGGCCAACCACTCATTGGCTTAGAGCGCCGTCACTCACTCACTCACTCATTGGCTTAGAGCGCCGTCACTCACTCACTCACTCACTCATTGGCTTAGAGCGCCGTCACTCACTCAACTCGCTTGAGTTGCGAAGGGGAGCCGCAGTTCAGCGATTTTCAAAAAGGATGAGAGAGGCGCACACCACATCACGGTTTATGGTGCGTATACAGTCGCTTCTAATATTTTGTTAAATATCACCCTGATAGCATATTTATCAGATTATTTTCGTGTGACTGATCAAGACTGACCGACAGAGATGAGAATAGAGATGATTTAGCAGCAGTGCTCACCACCACATAAATAGTAGACAGATAAATGTTGTATTTATGAATTAATATGCAAAAATGTTTTCCCCAAAATACTAAATGATTTTCAGGCTCTTGTGGCAGTATAAGCGCACAGGGCATTATTTAAGATTTTGTAAAGCATGCTTAATGTTTTCTAAGCTATTATGGTTTTCCAAGTGAATCTGATTTCCTAATGAACATCTGCAAACACTAGCATTAAGCAAACAAACAAAAACAACCAAGATCACACCTGAAATGTGAAACATTTAATACATATTAATTGTTAAATTGCTTCTTTCTGTTGCTACTTAACAATAGCTGCAAACATGGAAATTCCTACTTTCCACATTAGAGCGTTCTCCTTTTCTATTCTACCAAGATACACTATATGGACACAAGTATTTGGCCAAACTTGTTAACTATTGAATTCAGGTGTTTCAATCAGGCCCTTATCCCCGGTGAAGGGCAATCTTAATGCTTTAGCATACATCTTAGACACTGCGATGCTAACTTTGTGGCAAGGCCCTTTTCTATTCCAGCATGACTGTGTCCCAATGCACAAAGCAAAGACTAAAGACATGATTTGATGAGTTTAGTGTGGAAAAACTGTTATAGCTGCAAAAGGGGGACCAACACCATACTGAGGTTTATGTATTTGGATACAATGTCATTGCACGTTTGTCTCTAAATACTTTTGTCCATATAGTGTAGCTGTCTCTTGAGTTGTGACATGTCTCAAAACTTTTGTTTCTTTTTGCGTCTTTATATTTTAACAGTAAATATCCACAGAATCTTTCCATTAACAAAAATAATGTTTTTTAAAATGATTTTATTTATATTGTTACAAATGTCACAGTGCCTCATGGTATTTCATAAACCACTATCCTTCACATGCCTCACAACTTCACATAAGAGGTACAACTGTAAGGGGGAAAAAGAAAGACTTGGGATATAATATTATGATCCTGGTTTCTATGGTTAGCTCCGTCACCTTCTCCCTCCCTGGTCTGGATTCAATTGCAGCCTTGGGTTTGTGTGCATGGTTTCCACCGAGTACTACTGTTTCCTCCCACAATCCGAAGACATGCAGATTAGGCAAATTGGTTTTCCTAAATTGCTCGTAGTGCCTTTGTGTGTTCCCTGCCTTGTGTCCTAAGTCTCCTGGGATAGGCTCCAGAGCCCTGATAACGCGGTATAGACAATGACTGAGTGAGTAATAAAAAATCTGATCTTGGGGAAATGATTGACTAAAATATGATGAGCTCTGTAGCAATGTCTTAGACTTTATTTTAACTAGGAGTTGAGTTTCAAAGTCAGCTTTGAATTCCTTTAGTATGCGCTCATGTCAGTGTCAGAGATTTCTTTTTTCCCTGTTAAAACGGTGTTTCCGTGTTTTGTTTGTCCGTTTGTTGTGAAATTTAAGTGATTCTGTTAGTATGCGCTCATGCCAGTCTCGCTTTTTTTCGTTAAAACGGTGTTTATGCGTTTGTTGTGAAACTTAAGAGAGATTAAGATCTCTTAACTTATGAGAGAGAAGCCTTATTCAGCATTGGAGACTGTTGTTTTAGGTTAACTAATTATACACAATTCTTCATTGTACTAGGTCTAGCTTTTAGATAAAGTCTTCCATACATGTTCTGTCGGATATTCAGTGAAGCACAACACATTTAAATTCCCGAATGTTGCTTGTTGCATGGCGCGCGCCGAATTGCAGGATTTTGCGGGAAAAAGCGTGAATTCTTAATATGAATTCATATGTACGACTTTTCGCACCAATTAATATACTGTATGTACATTTTTTAATCTTATTAAAAATAAAATTCATCATAGCCTGGTGGTGATGGCATACTCTTTGTGCTTTTCTAGGAGGATCATCTGAGAAATATCGCTTTGTACTCAGGGATGCTAGCAAAATAGAATTTAAGGTTGCACTTGACCATGAAGATGGTCTTGCACTCGGCTGATACAGACAGCTGTTCTCTGATGACTTTGTTGGTTAATAGTGGGCTATTGAGACTTTGGTGCTCAATAGTTCAGGACTGAAATTCATGCTAACTGCTGGGGTTGCTAACCATTTACAGTACAAGCATGCCACTGCTGGAGAAAATGTACCATGGAGCTTAAAAATCATACACAATCCTGACAGTTGAATCAAATATACAGTACACTTCCACTCAATATTATTTATACATGCCTTTATGGATTTTTATGTCATACAATTCTCAAATAATCACACAGTATAAAAATGTAAAATTGTATAAATATAGTGGAATTATGGATATGCGTGATATAAAACAAATGTATACATCTCATAAAAATCATATAAAAGTATTTGGTCTGTGCTTTATTCCCTGCACCATCAATGAGTAGGTTTAAAATACCGCGCCGAGCTGTTAATCTGTGGTCAGCTCCTTCATGACGTCAGGTTCATGTCTATACAAGACATCAACCAGAAGCTGAGCAGCTTCTCTGGTGGTTGTGTATTCCAGAACTTTCCTCATCTTGGCCTGATCTGTTTTCTCAGCTAGCACGTTTGCCAACTTTTCATCAGTAAAGAGGTCATCAGCGATTCTATCGACTGCTTTTACTTTATTAACAAGGTTTCCTCGGTTGTTGTTCAAAAATTCCTTATTATCTGGAGAATATATAGAAGGAGGAAATAAGTGAAGAGCAGAAGAAAGAAAAGGAGAAACTAATTGTGAAATTACTTTAGACAGAAACCTTTTATGCTGTGACATCGCTCACTTTACTTTTTAGTTTTTAAATAAATGTAGTAAGTATCAGTGGAACTAGTATTAATGTTGAAACCAAAATTAAATTTGATATTTACTCTTGCATATTGGCTGTTTCTCATCAGTCTTTTTTTGAGCATCAGTACCGATGTTCATGTTGAGGCCAGAAATCTGAGAGCCGATTATTACAGGGGTGATGACATTGCTGCCATCAGTTGCACTAATAACCACTGAGTGACCTGTTGATTAAAAAAGATTTACAATATAACTTACTGTACAATAAACATCCACATAAATAGGCATATCTATGAGACAGTTTTTGTATTAAATATTCAAGAAGCATGTTATGTTCATGAGACCCACCTGATAGTTGGGCAGATGCCTGTGGAGCTGCTTGTATTTCTAAAAGAAAGAAGACATTTGTGTAAAATAATATTTAGCTATTACATTTCATTCAGTTAGACAACCTTTGCTTTTTTATTTAATTAATTATTTAATTGATTTTTATTTGGGGGCGGGGGGGTTAAGCTGAAATATTTCTACCTAGATGCTCAGCAGGGCAATGCATCAGGAGTAACTGTCTGTAGTCTAATTACTTCTGATTTCAGTTAGATTGTGTGGACTTCTGAAGTTCGTCACAGAGGAAGTCCGTTTAATGTCTTGCCACAGATCTGACAGTATTAATTCAAGCCCTCCAGTGTTTGTCTTGTACTGTAGGTGGTTAATAGAACAACAAAATAGACAAAATTGTCCATCACTCTGGAGTGGCACTGAATAGTTTGTATAAGTGATTTAAATAACCAAAACATTTGGACAATTGTCGATAACATTCGGAAGCATAAAATCCAAAAATGTACACATTGTGTGGTGCACAAATGAAGTTAAATATCTAGAGGAACTTTTTTTTCTTTTTGTGTGTACTGTAAATGTGTCTGGACCCCCTCTACTTGACAAATTTGCTCTATTGCAAACAATCTGATAGTATTATGGTATTGTCTGTCAAGGTGTTTCCCCCCCCACAATCATTTGTGCTATTGCACTACTAAGGTTGGATTTGGAGTAGTAGTGGGTCATAACAAGCCAAGAGCTTGAGCCAAGAACTGTCCCTAGGACCTTACTATTGAAGACACTACTGGTTCTTGGGGTTTGGTCCCCCCTTTTATGGTGAAATGTCACATCTAACATCTTGCTATAAGCGAGATGTTCTTTTCAAACCTGGATTGCATTTGTTTACATTGCCAGGCAGTTCCACTTCCTGCCTTTATGCGCTACAGTATTTTTCCACTACATGCTGTAATGTCTCATACTTTTACGGTCATGTTTACTGTTAAGCTTGACAGTCACTTTTGCTTTACCATTCCACTTTGCATAAATCAGATAATCAGGAAATAAACAACCATTCTGGTCTTTGAGCAGCTGTTAAATCTGTTTCCCTGGTGCACGTAACCTTCTTCCTGTCTGGCAACAAACAACTCTGTCATCTGACAAACAAGGGTCTTGCTTTTCAACCTCTTCTTTCTTACTTTTCATGCTGGCTAACTTTCTGCAAACCTAATGTAGAATGAACTTCATATTCACCAACTCTACAAAACTTCCTCACCTTCATGGTCACTTTCAGTCTTTAGCATCTCTCTATCTCTGGCTGTCCCATGCCCCTTCTGATGGACCTCTGTATCCACAACAGAATGCCTGGTAAGGATCGGGTTATGTACTGTGTACAAAACCCGATGTACTACACAAAATTAACATGAAGCCAGTGATACTGTCTGACACTGCCATAGTCTGAGGAAATGGCATTTGAGGAAATGCCTCAACTTACTTTCTTGCACCGCACTGAAGTTTGTACTGAGCTGCTTCCTGTGATGCAGTTTCCTTTCTATTTCTAACGTGTCCTTTTTTTTTCTCTTACCTGATTTTTTTTGCTTTGACATTTTTTGAATTGTGGAGGCAAAATAGCGTAATGTCCAACTCAATATCCAACTCAACTCAAAGTGCAAGCTAGCTAACTTTCACTTTGAGTTGAGTTGGATTGGATTAATCCATTCTGGGGATGTGGGTGTGTGGGCATTGAACACTTGGACATTGCGGCTCATTCCATAAATATGATAATGGTCAGGATGTTCTTGCTACATTCTACATGTCCATTGATAAATGTCGAACTATCCTATTTTACCATTTCATTATAATGCATAATTATTTGTTCGTTTTTAACAGCTTTTGTGAAGTGCTGCACCACCTGGCTCTGTCAGGGTAGTAGTGCCCTAGAACACCGCTGCTTTTACGATACAGTATGCAGTGTTGGGAATGTTACTAAATATGTTTATTACATGTGTTTATGTAATATGTTTATGTATATTTTTACATAAATTACATATTGCAAAAAGTGTTGATTATTGATTAGCTTGAATAAATGGATAGACGCATGCTTTATTTCACATAAGCTTACTGTTGCCTTATTTGTGGAAAATAGTATTAGTGCCTGAAATATTTATTAAGTTCCTAATAATGATGAGAAGAAGCACATCTCAAGTGGTACACACTTATTCACACAAAGGGGAATAGTTGTGCTAAATAATAATATGATCAGATTAGAATAATCGTAATCTCTTACATATATTACATCTTAATCTACTAATTTAGTATTTTATTTTTTAATACTGTCACGGCGTGACGGGCATGCACCCAAATCTTTTTCGCCCCTCGCTTACTCAAAAGGCTTAATCTATTGGTTGCCTCCACTTCTGCAGGTGGGTGAAGGGGCGGAACTGCTAGATCGGGCATGGCTGGTGCAGGATGAGTGTTAATGGATCTTGGGCTCAATAAAAGCGAGATGAAGCACTCAGAATTCGGAGTGCGTGAGAGGAGAATTTACGGCGGATGCTAAAATGAGAGAGCGGCATGCGAACAGGACGGCTCCGAAGACAATAGTTTCACCAAAAATGATCATTTCATGAAGCTTTATTTAAGAGCTCATTGTGCTGACATCTTGAGGATAAGTTTTCTATAGCAAATAGATCGTGCCATTGATCAAAAATCAATGATTAAAACGCACAATAAAAAAAATGAGGAGGGGAAAAAGAAAATCTAGATACAATAACACACGAGTTTATGTGGGAGATTGAGGTCTTTAATATAAACCAAAGGTTTTTGTGTGCATGGTCCTTCTCCATATATTAGATAAAAAGTAAATGTAAGTAAAATGTATTTATTATTTATAATTAATTAATTTATTAATAGAAAATCTTTAATACAGTGATTCGCAAGAGTTAAACATCCATGTCTATGCCATATAGTCAATTCCGGCAAATCTGAGGCGTCGTTTGTCTTTGGTCACGTGACTCTCAGAGAAACAACACATGCCTCGAAGCAAGGCTTTATTTGGAAAGGCTACTTCTACTGGATACAAGTTTCAGAGCTTTGGTGTCATACCTACCATCACTAAGGACTGAGTACCGCCATTTAATCGTAACCAAAGGACTACATGAATTGCCACGGCACTTTCACCAAGAACAAGCCCTCCAGTCTATCCAGCTGCCGAGGGGGAAAAGGCCACTGCATTCACTGTTAAGGCCCCTGTTCCCATTTGGGAAAGCCTCCCAGACATAGAACGCGATGAAGACTAATGGCTGAGACCGCGCCAATCGAGGGCTGGACGAGGCCTGCTGGCCGTGATTGCGAGTACAATGGTGCAGAAGCTGCTGCCCCTGTGGATCTGCTCTGCTGCTCTACTGCTGCCAACACTAACCAGAAAAAAATCAGAGAGTGGCATGTGAGCGGGGCGATGCCTTACACCACAGAGATTGCAAAGGTGGCCATGCTGAAAGAGGGCTGGGCCGAGTGGTGACTGAGAGAGCCACTTTGAAGAACAGACAGGAGCCGCTGTCCAACTGCCTGCCAAAAAAGTTGCACGTGAATATTTCTCTAAACCACTTGTTTTGGCTTTTACTGTACTTATGTGAAATGTGGTGCCAGTTCATTTGTGAACACTTGCTCCCAGAGCTGCACTTTCACAATTTGATTCGTGGATGTTATTGACAAAGGAAATAAAATCCATTGATGAGATAACTTGGTTATTCAGTACATTCAAGTCTACAGAATTTTGCTGAGCCCGGACCTGAACAGTTAATGTAAGCGCGGGCATAGGTGCATTGCTTTGTGCTCTTCCTTCCTTTCCCTTCTTGCCCAGAACTCTGGCAAAGTTCATGACAAATCTGGATTCAGACCATGTGACCTTTTACCACTGCCCCACGATTCAATCTTTTCATTCCATAGCAAATTAAAATCTTTTTTCTTTTTGTTCCAACATGGTTATCTAAAAATTGAAAAAATACTGCACCAGTTGCCAGCTGGAACAACAGTAAAGGTGTTCACATACACCAGTATGCCTATTTAAAGTATACAGTGACTTTATTGACCAGGTAGTATACATATTGCACAGAGGGAAAGAATAAAAATTTGGTGCAGGTGGATCAACTTATTTTTTTTCTGAAATCAGCACATTGTCAAAAATACAGAATCTTGATTCTTTGAATCTTGATTGCTTGAGCTGTAAGCAGTAATTGTACTTAAAACAAGTAAGAAATAATTTCATGTTACATGTTGTCGTATGTTACAAACTTTTGACACGGTTGAGGTTCCAAAAGCTTAGTTAGCATGCTTTATCCATATCATTTGTGTTTGATTTTCATTGTATTGTTGAATCACTTAAGTTGAAGTTGTGGTAAACATATATAAAAATATACATAATACTTTCACATAATACTGAGTACTAAATTTAAGTATTAATACTTTTACATAATACTTAAAAGATACATAATACTTTTAGTTGAATCAAATATGCACCTTCGCTTAATATTTCTAATAAACTTGTATATTTATTGATTTTCCATTGTAAAAAAATTTATTGGCCATCTCACATAATAGCACCAAGTTAAGAGATTTTTACATATTCATGGCAAGTTAATAACATAAAATTGAAAAAGAATACATGGAATGATGGTCATGCATAATATAAAACATATGTACAGTGTACAGTGGAACCTTGGATTACGAGCATAATTCGTTCCGGAAACGGGCTCATATTACAAAACACTCATAAACCGAATCTAATTTTCCCATAAGAAATAATGAAAACTCGAATTATTCGTTTAAAAAAAAAAAAAAAAATCCCGTCAGATAAGTGTTTTGTTTGTGCGCGCAGGTGCCTGTATTTGAGTGTGTGTGTGGAATTAGCCCCGTCCCTCGTGTCGTCTTACACAGTAAAACTTCTCTTCCCTCCCCCCACCTTGCTTTTTAAGTTTCACAACAAACACACACACAACGGAAACACAATTTTAATGGGAAAAAAAGAAATCTGTCTGACACTCGCGTGAGCGCATACTGACAAAATCACTGCTGTAAAGTAAAAAAAAAAAATGAACTAGCACCTTCCTTACCTTTTGAAAAGAATTGCGACAGAGCTGAGTTTTCTGTGTAAAGAAAGTGTCTGCGTGTGTGAAGCCGAGAGAGTGTGTGTCGGTGTCAAATTACGCGTGTGCACACATATGAGACGTTGATTATACCAGTAAGAGACGAGCACTGAGACCCAGAGGAGCAGGGGAGACGATTCCGCAAAGCAAGAGAGAGAAAAATCATTGGCTCAGTTGTAATAACTTGCCGCTCCGTGTCAAAATAAGAGTCGCATACATGATACATGATACTCGGCACTCATAAACTAATACTTGCTCGGTTTCCAATTAAAATTTTAATTATTGCTCGATTTGCGAACACTAGTAAAACCACGTTACTCGCAATCCGAGGTTCCACTGTTGTACCCCTCATAAAATCTTAAAGTTGAGGTACTTGGTGTGTAATTTAATCCCGGCACCATCAATAAGGTATAAAATGCTGCCCCAAGCTTTTATGGCATTGTCAGCTCCTCCATGACATCAGCTTCATGTTTATACAAGGCATCAACCAGAAGCTGAGCAGCTTGTCTGGTGGTTATGTAGTCCAGAACTTTCCTCATCTTGGCCTGTTCTGTTTGCTCATCTTGTATGTTGAGGTCATCAACAATTCTATCGACTGCTTTTATTTTATCAACAAGGTTTCCTCGGTTCCTGTTCAAACATTCCTGATTATCTGGAGAATATATAGAAGGAGGAAAAGGGTGATGTGCAGAAGGAAGAAACAGAAACTAATCATGAAATTACTTTAGACAGAAACCTTTTTTATGCTGTGACATCTCTCACTTTACTTTTTTTTAAAAAATAAATTGTTGAAAATATCAATTGAACACGGGTTACCTGTAATTCTTGGTTTATTGTTCATGGCCATACCTGTAAAATATGAAAAGGCATGAAGAAGGTAATATTTAACTTGACAACAACATGCACACATTTATGTGGATGATATAATATGTAGGGACCAAAAAAAAATGTTTTAATGTTGAAACAAAAACTAAATTTGATATTTACTGTTATGTAGCTTGCTGGTTCTCAGTCATTTCCCATGACTGATGTTCATATTGACGTTAGAAACATTTGACGAGATTATTATAGGGGTGGCAACAATGCCGGAACTTCCATCAATATTCACTGTGTGACCTGTTGATGAAAAACGATTTGTATTATGACTTCCATTAAGCATCCACATAAACAGGCATACGTTTGAAATGTAATTTTTAAATTAAATATTCAGGAGGCATGGTATGGTTATTAGACCCACCTGGCCGTTCGCCCTGAGGAGGCTGAGGACCCAGAGGGGCATGTGGTTGTGTTTCTGTGAAAAGAAAAAATTAAGACATTTGAAATGTTATTAAGCTATTACATCTTTTCAGCTACTAATTATTCTGTTTTTGTTTTGCTTTGGGAGACAACTTATTACAGTATGCAATGTTGGGAATGCTACATAATATATGAAAAGCATATTATGCCATTTGGTTGTAATGGGGAAGCTGGAAAAAATATTGGTTTAGAGAATTTCTTAAGTGTATACATAAATACATTTGACAAGAGAAGAGCATATTAAACAACTTCATAGCTGAACTGGCAAGCAGTCACAAGTCTCTGATTGAAGCCAAATTAAATGCACACCAGATCTGTTGAGACAAGCCTGCATGTGTATACAAAGATGGCAGTTATGTGGAGTACGTTTTGCAATAAAATTGCATTTTGGTATATTGTAAATTGTCCTCAAAGCATGGAGACATTTGGGACACACTGTAGATGTCAGTTATTTGCTTTGGTATTTTGTTAGGAAAAATAATTTGCTACTGAACTATTCCCTAAATATTTGTTAATGTTAACGATCCCAATAATCTTATGCTTGGATTGGACTGGTTTATAGCTTTCTGTGTTAATTTTTTCTTCTTCTCATGAATCTTTAAAAACATTTATGAATGTCAAATATTTTTGCCTAAATGTATATTTATGTATATTTATGTGTATGTATATTTGCATATGCTTACATTTCAGTATGATTATTATCAGATTGATATTTTTAGTACTGCTTAGCTAGGGGGTGTTGTATTGGGGGGTATTTACATATAGAATAAATTCTGTAGTAATATATATAGGTAAATGTTTGCATGCAAGGATTGTGTTAGCTAAGGACTGGCCTCTCAGATCATCAGATGCATTTTGGCGTTCTCTGTGGCAGCACCCAAATTGTGGAATGACTTACCCTTGACTATTCGTGAGGTCATATCACTGAGGGTGTTCAAATCCCAACTAAAAACTCATATGTTTTCTTTTGGCATTTAAACCAACATGACCTTTTGATCTTACATGTTATGTTTGGAGTAGACATGTGTGTGATGTGTCTTTTTTTATATTATTTTATTATTTATGTGAAGCACTTTGGGGCATTTCTTGTTTTTAAAGTGCTGTACAAATAAAGTTGACTATTTTTTATAATACTGTTTATTTATTTATTTAGATGTACATTTATTTTTGCAGTTAAATTTTAACCAGCAATAAGGATGCTCTGTATCCAGTAGCTGGGACTCGAACCTGGACTTGCCACATGCCAGGTGAGAAGCCTACATCCGAACTACCAGTTTTAACCCAAGTACATTTTTTAAAACTTKGATTTAAAGCTTAATTATCTCTGCATTACTATTGATATCTGCTCATTCAGAAGCTGAACTTGAACTTGTCTCTTCTGATGAATGAAACTTGAAATTGAAACAGACACTGCATGCAGGATAAGAGATTTCCTGGCAGCGGATTTCAATGATTGCTTAATGGAGATGATGTGTAGGTAAGAGCTATACAGTATGTACATCATGATTGTACATGATTAGGTGTCTCCCCTCTTGTCCTCTGAGTTGGACTGTACTGTAGAATGTAGTGTAAATCTCACTTACCTGAGGTAGGATTCACTGATCTGATCCACTCCCTGAGCGCCGGGCTGCTTTCATTCACATCATCATCTTTCAGCAAGTCTAAAAACTTAATGCAAAACTTATCTTCCTTCTGCAACATTACATCCAAGAGCTCTGTTATTTGTGTTCCGGGGTCTGAGATCGTCTTTAATTTCGTATATTCGTCCATGGTGATTAAGTTTCCGGATTGGACGTGCTGCAAAATGAGGTCGTCCGCGCGCAACCATCTGATCAGCTTCACCTTATTTTTCCTGATTATGTCCATCCTTTCTGAAATGCGAAGTAAGTAATCCAAGTCAAAATATAAACGAGAAAAGCAACACGTTCCGTTATAAGGGTTTTAACCGCCTAAAGYGATCCTAACTTCCACCTTGTACACACAGTAAGTTTCAGTTTTGCTTACATTCTGTATTGCTTTTCTCGTTTATACTTTGAAATTTCTTCTGTGTACAATGCGGAAGTAAGTATATTTAGGATCGCTTTAAAAACCTGCTTTCCTCTTTCCCCCTTGTTACCTCACTGCATCAAGCATTAAACACCAAACACTCAATAAAGTGTATTATTATTAACATTATTAAAAGTCTTTAAATACACACCTTTTTCTCCGTTTCGAGCTCAGCGTGTCTGGGTTTCGCTTTCGATTTCTTTCATCAACACCAGAGGGCGCTGTTTAACCAAATGGCTTAAAGGGATGAATCCAATTCTAGTATCATTACTTCCGGTATTTGAAACATTGTGGCGGCGATTTGGTACGCTAAAGTACTAGCGGTGTGTGTTTTTGTTTAGCTACGCCCAGCGTGAGTTCGTGGACGTATCTCCAATTCGCGGTGTGGAGTCRAGGTCAGTAGGCCCTAGGGTGTACATAAGCAGCACGTAGAAGATAGCGCTGTTTAGGCACACTAGTTAGGAGTGAGAGCTATTTGTTGTATTTATGTTTTGGTTAGCCAGTGTAGTCAGCGGGAAAATACACACCTTTTTCTCCGTTTCGAGGTCAGCGTGTCTGGGCTTCGCTTTCGATTTATTTCACCAACACCAGAGGGCGCTGTTTAACCAAATGGCTTAAAGGGATGAGTGTCATTACACTCACTTACTCATCTTCTATACTGCTTATCATGTATCCAGGGTCGCGGGGGCTTGGATCATATCCCAGGAGACTTGGGGCACGAGGCGGGGTACATCCTGGACAGGGTGCCAATCCATCGCAGGACACACACATGTACTGTAACCATACTCTCACACACTACTAAACTATGGGCAATTTGGCAACACCAATCGGCATGTCTTTGGACTGCGGGAGGAAACCGGAGTACCCGGAGGAAGCCCACCAAGCACGCGGAGAACACATGCAAACTCTATCGACCCCGGACCCTGGAGGTACATGTTCATAGTGCTGACCACTGTGCCACCTTTTGTTATTACGTTTTTAATAAAACAATATTTTGAAAATATTTATCCTTTAAGTTTAAATAAGAATTTATTAAAGCAGAAAATATAGTTTKGTGAAACATGAACTTTGCATTATTCGTTCAGTCAGAAAGCAAACGTCACCTCACACATCCAGGTTTGGCAAAGGCCGAATCTCGCCTGCGGTTTGTGTGTGTGGAATATGTTTTTTCTTCCTGGGTTTTCTTCAGGTACTCACAGTTTTTCCCACAGTCCAAKACTTGGTTGTAGGACTGACCTATTGGATAAGTGTTGAGGAAAATGTTTGGATGGGATGRATGTTTTGTAATACTTTAACATTGGCATTAATACCAATAATAAGTGAATCACAACCAGTATATTGTATTGGTGTATTTGTTTCTGTTTGTTTTTGCAAATCACATCCAACCTTTCTAAGACCTCAGCAATACATGAAAATACTTTAGTCAATAATTATTCAACTGACTGGGTTTCATCCAAATGTGTAGTTATAATGACATGGCCTGAATTTGTTATGTCAGTGTAAAGTTCAGGAAGTTATCAGACATTATTCAAAAGATGTGCAAGTGTTAATCTACTGTAATCACCTAATATTTAAAATGATTGGATAATGATAAAAGGGTCCCTGGCTCAAAAAAGGTTTTTAATCCATTGATTTCTACAAGAAAATAATGAAGACMGCCTATTCCTAGACCAAACAGTCAACTGWGTGCCAGATGCATGGAGAGCAGTCAGTAGGGGATGCTTGACCCATTTACTTTTAGACCAATTTTAGTCATGCCACTAMCAAATAAAATGTACTATAAAAGACTATTAGAGGAAAAACACACACACATACACAATGCTTTCAATTGATTCAAATATGCAGTTCCGAATGTGGCGGGACACCGAGGGTTTTAAGAAAGTGCGACCTAACGATTACGCCACCCTGGAATTTCACCAGGGAATATTTACTGAAAA
This sequence comes from Clarias batrachus, assembly GCA_003987875.1. Classification (NCBI taxonomy): domain Eukaryota; kingdom Metazoa; phylum Chordata; class Actinopteri; order Siluriformes; family Clariidae; genus Clarias; species Clarias batrachus. Next base: position 729,392 of record QMIH01000054.1, read on the forward strand.
TTTGTTCTCAGAAACAGCACAGGTTCRTTCTCAGTGAGACGGCAGGAGACGTAGGTATAAAAATAATCCAATTTTATTACAAAACATAAAAGATAAGAAAAAAAGAGCAATTCCACTTTAACATTTGACATACAAGCACATCATACAACCTTCCTACAAGAATGACTGAAATATTCTAAAACAAATGAGCTCCGGGTATACCAGCTGAGGCGTGTCAGCAGGCAACAAGGGGCACAACTAGGCCTCCACAGCACCTCACAATGTCATACACCTGTGCAGAAACACTCACATGCGCACACACACAAACATGTGAAAAGGAGACCGCCACCAGGACTACACCCTGCCTTAGGCACTCAGTTCCTGTAACCACAAAAGTATGTTATACAGTTCTCAATGTTATCGYATCAGTCACTTGAACAGAAATACGGCACTTATTCACACACAAGGAGAAAGCTCTTAATAAAAGAAAACAAATACACTTCACACACATCAGAAGAAAAGAACAAACAATTCACAAACCCAAAATTATGATAAACCCATAGAAAAACAATAAAACCAAAGAAAAGAAATCCAAATAACTAACATGTACACACATACACACCAAAATAAAAAGAGTCCAACAACATACACAGCTAAAAGATGTTCCAGAGGAGGCACTGGGAGCCAAGCAGTTAGCTCCTGGCTAATGGCAGCAGTTAGCTCCCAGGCAAACAGTTAGCTCCTGGCTAATGGCAGCAGTTAGCTCCCAGGCAAACAGTTAGCTCCCAGCTAATAGAAGCAGTTAGCTCACAGGCAAAGCAGTTAACTCCCAGCTAATCGCCGCAGTTAGCTCCCAAGTAAAGCAGCAGTTAGCACCCAGGCAAAGGAGTTGTTAGCCCCAGGCAAAGCAGTTGTTAGCACCCAGGCAAAGGAGTTGTTAGCCCCAGGCAAAGCAGTTGTTAGCACCCAGGCAAAG
>QMIH01000054.1:744605-791324 GCA_003987875.1 Clarias batrachus
AAAAAAAAAAAAAAATCTTTTCCCAGCAGATTATCGCCAGATCTCACTACTCAGCTTTGTTGCAAAAGTGTTCTCAGATTTCTTAGAATTCTCAGAGATGCAATTCTGGAGGATACAGTTACTAATGTTGTACCATCGCAGCATGAAACTGCCTTGATTCAAATTCTGCAGTACTGGCATGAAGCACTTAACAGCTCCCCCAACATGGATACATATTCTGTTTTTGATGATTTCACTCGAGATTTTGACACAAGTGATCATTGTCAACTACGACATTCCTTTACCTTATTGTACAAGTGATCATTGTAAAGAATATATATATAATTATATATATTATTATATATTATATATTATTATATATATTATTATATATATATATTATTAGCTCTTTACAATAAGGTAAAGGAATGTCGTAGTTGACAATGATCACTTGTGTCAAAATCCAGGGTCTGTTTGTATCTGCGACAATTCTAAACTCAAATGCCCATAAGTCAGGGACTACCTGTATCTGATTTTACAGTGAAGAAAATAATGGCAATACACATGGAAAATAATTTAAAAAATGACCTTACCTACAATAGCAAGACACCACAGCAAGCAATCCAATAGCAATAACTAACCCTCCTCCTACTACTGGAACAAGAAGGTATGCATTGTATGAAATGAAGTCCAGAGCATTCTCATGTCCCAGGTAACCTAGATTTTTAAGAAGAAAAAAATCTGCTTATGTTTGGAAAAAAAAAAATCTAATAATAAGCAACTTGAGCCATGCACTACGACTGTAAGTGTTATACAGTAAATGCGGCAGAAAAATCACTTCTACCAGCAGATGAAGGGAAAGGAGCAGCAATCCAGTAGTCCAGATGGGGCGCGGTGTAAACCCAAACCAAGTGTCTGTTCTCCATTTTAACTGTTCCCAGACCACGATTCACCCATGCACCTGTATAGACAAAACCAGCCATTTTAGTAGCACAAGGTTTACAAGGTTACAAGGTTTACTGGGGTGCACAATGCCTACATAATCTTTTTAAGGACAAAGTCTTATAAAGGCTCATTCCAACTGAGGTCACACACCTGGAATAAGCCTTTAAAATGTCCTTTGGGTTTATGCTCATTTTCATGAAAGGCTTATGTGAGTATAATGCAGACACATTAAGTAAAATAGTACTGTAATTTCATTCACAGCTTTAAACACAAATCAAAATCTAATTTTATTTATAAAAAGGAAATTGTACAGTAGCAAAAGAATCTTTTCTGCCTTTACCATATAATAAATGCACAGATCATAGTACATGAACTTACACACAATATTGTACACATTAGAATTTGATATTGTATCAGTCTTTTATTTCTTTGACTTCCATCCTTCCTTGCTCTTTAGTCATCCATCCTTCCTCTTTCACATATCCTTACTCTCTCTTACTTCCCATCACAGGCAGACATAAAGCCTAGCACAAGTCTCCAGAGTAGTAAAGAAAACTAAGGGGAATAGCATTTACTATCAGTGATCCAGAGAAGATGAAACCTACCAGTTTTTCTGTCAAACGACCAGGCTGGGACATTATAAGAGAGCTGTGATTGGCTGGTTTCAGCAAGAGGCAGTGTGATCTGGACCGGGCCTGATATCTGCACATCTATTCCATTATACGTGAGCTGGACACTAACTGCTGCAATCGGTTTTAACTCGACACTTTTATATCCTGTGAATATAAAACACAAGATATATATATATATAGTACAAAGGCTCAAAAAACTGTTGTTTCACTAAAATTCCACAAAAATCCACATCCATGTATAGGCCAGTTTATATCCCACCTGACTTGCTCATGATGAGGCCTGTGGTGTTCGGGAAGAAATGTTTCTCCGCAGGAAGACGAGGGACAGTCAGGTAGGCTGTTAATGAAGAGATGTTACTGTCTGGTAGAGAGAGCAGCCTCTTTGGGAACTGCACGTTTGCAGGAGCCACAGTATCTGGTTAAATACGTAATTTAGATTAACATGTTTAGCTGGTAAGCAACATGATATGCACTACAGTATGTCATGGTACAGAAACCATAGCTACACACCAGACAGTTTGCCTGTTATGACGACCAGATCTTCAAACAGCCATATGTTTCCTTGATTTTGGTAGAAAAGCGGCAGTGTCACAGATGAGAAAACTGAAAAATAGGCACGAGAAATCTTATCCATCATTAAATTAACGATCCTGCATGAAGACGCTTCAAGCACTTTCTATCCTAAGAATGAAGAAGAAGTGTGTCGAAATATCCCATTAATTTTGCTGGCCCTGCTTCAAACACCATCTACCCTTATAATTAAGGAGAACAGCGTTGAAATATCATATTACTTTTGCTGGATATGCTCATTACTGGGGCGGGAGTGAGCTGATGATGCAAATGAGCATGACAGCTCTTGCTGTTATTACAACTCCACAGTCATTCTTTAAACACTTTAAACCTCATGTTCTGCTTGATACTTAAAACCTGTCACAGGGACCCAGGTTATTTATTTATTTATTTATTCAGTATTGCAACAATACAGGTTATTTTGCTAAAACTGTCAAATGCTTATTTAAATATTTACTGGGTTACTGTAATTACGAAACCCCATTGATATGAGCCAAACATATTTAAAAAGCAGGTAAACGATGATTACTCACTCACTCACTCACTCATCTTCTATACCACTTTATCCTATATTCAGGGGGTCTGGAGCCTATCCCAGGGGACTTAGGGCATGAGGCGGGGTACACCCTGGACAAGGTGCCAATGCATTGCAGCGCACACACACATACACTCACTCACACGCTCAATCACTCACTATGTGCAATTAGGGAACGCCAAAACCTATCTGCATGTTTTTGGACTGTGGAAGGAATTTTTTTTTTTATGATTAAAATATTGTCATACTACCTTGACAACGTGGATATGTGTAATTTCTACTTACGTGGTATTTTGGTTGTTTTCCACAGCAGCGGAGTTTGGATGTAACCATCTTTTCTGGCAACCAGTACGAGAGGCTGGCTGTGTGTGTATGGCACCCTGAGCACGGTGACGCCGTCCTTGCCAGTCGTGGTGGAGTTGATAAGTGTGTAGTTTGCAAACACTTCTACGGACGCATGGCTCAGGGGCTGCTGACTCACTGCATTCTTCACCTGAACCCTGAGGGTGAACGTCCAATCTGGAGCAACAGAATCATGGTTAGAGATTTTGTTTTTTTTCACTTGCCAATAGTAGGTCTGACTTGTTTTCTTCTCAAAACCCTTGAGTCACAATTTACATGGATGTAACATTTTTCATGTTGGGAATAAATAAAGTGTGGAGCCGCAAACAGCTGATATATACTTAATCCTCTAGTCCATATTCTGGTCTAAGCCTTATTTTAAGTTTAATTTTGCTCTTCCTCTGTTAGACTCAGCCATGCTGTGTATGTGCATGCTCTAGGTTGAATGTGCGTAGAAAAGAACCAATTAGCTTTTTAAATGGATGGACTCAGAAGGCACAATAGCCTAAACACAAATGGGCCATGCTATTAGGCTGAAAGCTGATTTGATACATGATCAACATTACTGCTCCAACAATGCCTCTACCAGCAATTTCACAAAACATCCAAAAATAAATTCATCATGCATTTTTAATGAATACTCTACTTGGACAGTTGATGGAGGGGAAAAAATTTACTTCCCTGCCCACACAAGGAAATCAGATACAATGACTCTATGTTGTTTTGTCCTTCTCACCCTCAGTAAAGCCTCGATCGGTCATCGTCCTTCCTTTTTTATCCTCTTACTTTATTTGTTGGCATGATGAAACCAAGATACTTACATTGAACAAGATATTTTTTTCGTATTAGGTATGCATTATGATTTGCAGATGTGAAATTATCATTCTTTTGTACATTTAAAGCTGTTTTGCAGTGGTGGATAGTAACAAAGTAAGTGTAATCAGTGACTGTAATTAAGTACTTATTACTGTATATTTTAGTAAAGTATTTCCATTTTATGAGACTTTTCACTTATTGTTCAAAATGAAACAGGGAAATTGTGTTCATTGTGTACGTGTTTTGAATAAATTTGTACATGGCTAGTTAGTTAGCCAAGTAATTTGTAACTCTTAAGCCACAGTGTTATTTTTACCACAACCCAATATGCAGTGAGGCCTGAACCTACTGTAGTAAGGTCAGGTTTGTTTGGTCTTTTTCTTTAGTTAGATAGCCGTTTCCCCTTTGTCTGTAGTGAAAGCTTATCAGTTGGACAGTCATTTTGTCAAATGGTAAACATTCATTGTTGGATAAATAAAATCTATGACTAGTTTTCCATATATCTTATGATAAAACAGTTTGAAGTTGGAGTTTAGTTCTACAGTACTTTAACCAACTGAGATTAGTATTTTCACAAATTCAGCTTTCACAAGCTGTGATAATAAACTATTCGAAACTATCAAACAATCCAGAATTCCCATACATCTAATACATGCCAAATACATGAAACACTCACTCACCCTTATTCATTCATTCTCTATACTGCTAAACCTGTAGTGTACATGGTACACCCTGGATGGAGTGCCAGTCCATTGCCAAGCACACTTATTTACCCACTTGGGGCAATTAGAAATTCCGGTTAGCCTACTCTGCTGGTCTTTAGACTGTGGACTAAACACAGGGAGAACAATGCAAACTTCACACACACGTACATACCTAAAGCTGGGACTCAAACCCTCAACCCAGGAGGTGTAAGGCCACATTGCTAACCACTAAGCCACCATGCCACGCACACATGAAACAATGGTGTGCATTTATCAAAGAAAGGGAGACTTGGATAATTCAAAACCTTTCTGAAATCTTTTTCATAGAGAAAGCCTGGAAGCATAAGTGCAGAAGTGCAGAAGCATAAAGTTCGTAATGGGAAATTGCGCACTTGCTCATGATGCTCTTCGGTTCACTTCAGTGTCAGACTAATTTAATGATCTTACCGGACCTGTGTGCCCAGACTGACGTTAGAACCTTCTCACTCAATGACCACATTAAGCAGGAAGACCCATAATAAATAACTCAATCAGAAATTTAAATATAGCTCTTCTACTTTTACTGGGGTAGTATTTTTTTTCTTTAGTATCTCTAATTTCCTTCAACTACATAATTTGCATAGCCACAGGGGGAATAAAGAAATATACTCGATAACATAATTAACTATGATTATTATTATTATTAACTATACAAAAAAAATTGATGAGTGTTTTGTGTGTATTTTAGGTAAACACAAAAATGCATTATTAACGAAATTCTGCCATACAAATACACTAAACCGGGTGTCCAGACTATATTGAATATTAATATATGAATGTCAATATAGAATATCCCATATGGAATGATGGGATGACCAAACAAATGTTATTTGTAAGTGGTGAGGAATCAGTGCTTCAGAGTCATGAATTTTGCACTTTGTCTTTCAAATGTTAACATACAGTAATTCTTTCTTACTTATGTATTTTAGGTTTACAAAAATTCACTGTATTAGCATTGTGTCAACGTTTCGTAGATGCATGACTTCCTGCAGAGTACTGTAACAAATAGCAGTGAATTATTCTTTTCAACACTGCAGTTTAATTGTCACTGAATTATAAAAAAGTGTTTTTCCATAGATCACGGTCATCTCACTGATGTGTGAAATTAATGCAAGTAAAGAAAGATTAAAGACTATTTTTCTTGCAAGTTTTCCAAAAAAATTCAATATTAGCATTAGTATTGATTCATGTTGATTTTGCACGCTACATGACTTTCATAATGAACCCAAAGTGTAAGTTCTTCATCTTAGTTGCTCTAGGCTCCCATAGGAGAGAGAGAGAAAAAAACAAATGTTTAATTCATGGCATTAGTAGGGACATCAATATCTGTGTGTTGAGTAAGAGCTTTCACGTGGAGGTGATATCAGAGGCATTATGACTGCATATACTTTAGAGAATGCAAACTCATCGTATTTTTTCATGGCCGGCGTAAAAAAGTAGCTAATGATCTCATTGAATGTCGATAAAAAGAACACTAGAAAACTAATTTAATTAATCCAGGGAGACTATTAAACGAGTGCAGAATCAATCTTCGTATAGATGTAGTGTCAGGACTTTAGGCTTTCTAGAGCTAATTATGACAGAATAAAAAAAAAGTGCCAACTATGAAAAATATATACACACATTTATATAATTCATCAATATGAATAAAGTGATACTACTATTACTACTAATAATAGTAATAATAATAATAGACTGTTTTAGTCTATAGTCTGTTTTATTTCACACAGTGAATTGATAATACCACTTGAGGATGTGTGCTTGTAATGGTCTCACAATTTTTTTTCTTCTGGACTGAATACACCAAACTGCCGTAACATTAATATTGATTGTCAATTATATAACGTAAAACTGGTGACAGGTTCATATTGTAGGCAACCGAGGCTCATTTATGCGTGAGTGAAGAGAAGGCTTGCCTACCTCCTACAATCCGCCAGAAAAGCCAATGAACACCCAGTACACCACAACTCGCCATGCATGTGGCCCAGTAGACAAAGACACCACTGCCACCGGCCGTGTCTCCAAACTATTCACACACACACTCATGGAATGCACATGTCTGATTCACGGAGACTCCACCCCACAACCTACAACACCCGAAGGACCTGCTGCCAACCTCCTGGTTCTGGTCACCACATGGCTAGAGCTACCCAGATGGCACAAGGAAGAACCTACACAATGTTTTGGCCTAATGTTTTCTGTTGTAACGTTGTGGCTGATTGACAAGATGCTAAAACACAAGCAGATGAAATACACCAACGAGTGCTTATAGCCCTCAGATATTTGAGAATTTCTTGTCATGATCAGAAAGCATGCTATGTTCATCTTCAATGTGCCATTACTAATACTGAAGAGCATAGGAAGAGTTTACTGAGTCAGTACACAATCAGTACACACACATACTGTACTTGCCATAACAGAAGACAATAGTGCCAAGCTTGACATAAAGCAGTTTTTGATCACATAGACTTATGGCAGGGTTTTTATCTTTAACACTTGCATACTGGAATCTACAGTATAGAGTAAAAGTCTGTTAAAAGGGAAACATCAGTTGGTTAATATTATACTGTTAGGATTTTATTTTCCAAGTAACATACAGTACAGACCAAAAGTTTGGACACACCTTCTCATTCAACGAGTTTTCTTTATTGTGTTCTTTAGCCCAAACACATCTCTTCTTATTGTTGCCTGTCCTTAGCAGTGGTTTTCTAGCAGATATTCTACCATGAAGGCCTGATTCACACAGTCTCCTCTTAACAGTTGTTCTAGAGATGTGTCTGCTGCTAGAACTCTGTGTGGCATTGACCTGCTCTCTGATCTGAGCTGCTGTTAACCTGCGATTTCTGAGGCTGGTGACTCGGATGAACTTCTCCTCCGCAGCAGAGGTGACTCTTGGTCTTCCTTTCCTGGGGCGGTCCGCATGTGAGGCAGTTTTTTTGTAGCGTTTGATGGTGTTTGTGACTGCACTTGGGGACACCTTCAAAGTTTTCCCAATTTTTCGGACTGACTGACCTTCATTTCTTAAAGTAATGATGGCCACTTGTTTTTCTTTACTTAGCTGCTTTTTTCTTGCCATAATACAAATTCAAACTCTTTGAATGAGAAGGTGTGTCCAAACTTTTGGTCTGTACCGTATTTAGCGTACACAAGCTAATTTCATGTTAAACTGACAGCTATGAAATATACATACTCACTCTTGTTCAACTCCTGCGTGTACACACACAGCTATAAAATACTTAGCAATGGCTTTACCTACTGCTCAGCAATGCCACTACTGCCTCACCACAAACTCTGCCAATGCTGAAGAGGTAATAAAACCGACAGATGGCATAATAAATGTGCCCTGGAGTGAAATCATGACAGATAAACAATAGTCTAACAGATTTTATGACGCTCCAGTAAAAAACGGTTTGTCATGCATGGTGTAAAGCCTTTATGTAAAGATTACTGGTTGATTTGTAGGGTGAGATTCTTTTGCTGCACATGTGCTTAGTCTATCTATGGGTTATTGCATCTCTTTTTTTTGTCTGTCTTTTTTTTCCTCTATGGCACTAAATGTGTCAGCCTAACACTACCAAATGTCAGCCTTGGTACCTTCCCACGATGTGTTTCAGTTATTATCAAGCCATCCTGATCTTGGTGTAGCATAGTGCTGCTTGAGAAAAGCTTTTATGTTTTATTACATTTAAAAAGCCCAAGTTCTAAGTGCTAGGTGAATGTATTCTCTTATTAGATTATTCCAGATCTTTCTCCGGTTTTTAGCACTCTTAATGCTCTTTTGCTTTGTTTCTTCCATGTATAGTACTATATACAGTAGGTTAGCTTTTGTTGACATATTTTTGTTCTGATCCTTATGTATAGAGACATTGGGATTCAAAATGTGAAACATTACCTCATATAGTAACAAAAATAGAATTGAACATACCTGACTGACTGGGGAAACTGTAGTCAGGGTTTACCTCAGAGGAATTTTGGTCAAGTGCATCCCTGCCAAGATCGGTTTATCCTTTACAACTGGCCTACTTCCAGGAACTACAGATGGATTCATTGTCCTGATAATCGAAATTATGCGGCATTCTTTAGGTATCATTAAATTATGGCTAGGTTCAGATGGAGTTGGATTAGTTTTATTGAACAATGCAGATCTGACTGGACATCACCTATTTGAACAAAAAAGACAACGAAGATATTCAACATTATCAAGCACTTATTGGTGTAATATGTTATATATGTATATAAAATATAGAACCACTTTGCATTAGTATGTAGTTCTTTAGATTATAAGAGGCTGGAAGCTCTTTCCTGCTTTTTCACTCCATCATCCTGTAGATCAGCAAATCAATATTCTTAAATTGCTCTCATATCACTGGAGCTCACCTAAGGAAATGGCTAAATCAAGTATAATCCTCTCTGGGATCCTTTTCAGTGGAAAAAGGATACTGAATGTAATTCAACTGAAAAACCAAGGGAGTAAAAATGCTATTTTGCTATTACTTGATCCAAAAGAAACAGGGTGGTTTAATCTATCAAAACCCATACTTCCAAAAATGTTGAATTACTGCAAATGTACATATAATATGTAATTTAGTATGTAATATGTCATTTATCTAATATACAGTATATTTATACATACACATTATATCTTTATATATAATTATTTTTTTATAATAACAGAATATATACAAAATTGTTCATATTCCAGTAAAGATCTCCTTTCAAATAGCTCAAATGATTTTTCTGCTGATGTACCCAGGAACACATAACATGAATAAATCATTACCCTTAGCCAGATATCGTCACCTTTACAACATGGTCTTGAACACACACACACACACTCTCTCTCTTTCTCACACACAGAGGGTGGAGATTTAGATGTCAGAGAAGATGAAAGGAGACTAATAAGCACGACCTCATGGTATTTTTCAGTACCAAATGCTACAGTATGAAGTCACTTGCATTGCTAGAACATGAAAGTGTTGTCTGTGTTTTGCACTGACAAGACAGTCCTTTACGTCTTGAAGCTTTTAACATAAAGCATATTGTTGGTTAAAAAATCTAAACAGGATCTTTCTTATCGTGTCAAAATCCAACTCTTCCATAGTAACTTAATATATAGCAGTTTGCTAACTAAAAACAAAATGTGTGAAAACACTTGTAATTGTAGAGAACTACACTTACTGAGTAACTCAGATCACCACTATATACAATTATAATGAGTAGAAAGGCATCTCAGGATGCATCGCAAGATGTTGCACGGACAACAGCAGAAGACTAGATCGGGTTCCATGTCTGTCATGGAGAAAAAGCTGAGGCTGCAGTGGGCACAGACTCACCCAGCTGGGGTAAGAATTTGGCTCTAACAGCATGACTTCATGGACCCAGTATTTGAGAATAATTGCAGACCATGTGAATGCTTTCATGGTTGAAATTTCTAATTTCAGAAATGTTCTAATGCCTATTTAAGCATAATAATGCAAAATATCACAATGGAAAAGTCGTCTCAAATTGGTTTCATGATCATGATAGTGTGGGTTCAGAGTTATTCAGTGGCTTTCATAGTCACCAGAACTGAATAACTGATTAAAACAACTTTGGGATGTGCTATAACAGGAGATTTGCAGCATGATCTGCAGGAATTGCATGATGCAATCATGAAAACATGCACCATCATCTCAAAGAATATTTTAAGAATGTTTTGATTTTATTCTTTGGCCAGGGTTGTATTCTAGCATCACTCAATAGTCAAAACGGAGCAATAAGACTTTGAAGGCTTGGGGGTTAAAAGTCATTGTTGTAAAGGATAGTGATGGTATTTGAGCTGTACTATACAGCATGCTTAGAAACAGCAGATGGAGAGGAGAGCAGTAGGCGGTGGTTTGGCAGATTCAGGCTATGCACTGAGCTGTTTCCAGGGACAAAATCCAACACGATTACATAACTATTAGTCATGCAGTATGCAGTAACAGAATGGTGAGCAGAATAAAAACCCATCAATAGCTTGGCAAAGAAACTGTTAGTGTTGGACAAAACATTATAATCATAAGATCTTATCCATCCATCCGTCTAGAAAGCTCTGTAGTAGAACTAGGGACCATGGAGGCCAATGTGACCACTGTATTAATTCCCATGACCATGGTAGGACCTCGCTTGTTTAATAAGTATGTTGGAAAACACATTTGTGTATATAGTCATGAGTAAAAATTAGTGCCCTGCCCTTTTTTAAAAATTATTTGTTTGTATAAAGCCGTAAAAAAAAATTCATCTGATCATTGGGATGTACAACCTCAGATGAACAACAACTTTTTTCACCACGCCATTATTTGTTTAACAAAAATTAAACCAAAAGAAAAAAACAAAAACAAGCAGGCAATACTAAGGACCCAGTTACTGTTTCTACTACATTTAAAGGCATAAGTTGTTGCCAGGTCTTGCTAATCATTAGCATTGATTAATTGCAAGTGTGCAGACCTCTATAAAAGTTTTGCCTGCTGGTCTGGAGCATTCAGGTGTTTGTTACCACAATGCCAAAAGAGAAAACCCTAAGCAATGTTCATAGAGAACCATTTGTTGCTGCTCATCAATCTGGAAAGGGTTATAAAACCATTTCCAAACTATTTGGAGTTCAACATTTTACAGTGAGAAAGATTATTCACAATTAGAAAGCATTCAAGATGGTTGCCGACCTTTCAAGGAGTGGACGTCCCAGCACGTTGACCCCAAGTTCAAACCGGGCAATGCTTATACAGAGAAATATTCAGGAAAATACCAAAAAAAATAAGTGCTACAGCACATCTTAGACCCTACAGGCTTTACTGAGCATGATAAATGTCAAAGTTCAGGAGAAATGCGGGAGAAATGAGTCGGCCTCACCGGTTTCTATTTAATCAGTCCAGAAGCACAATATAAAATTTTTGTCCTGTAAATCTGTCCTGATGGTGAATAATCCTTATTACAGAAATCCTCATCAATACAGAGTTCACAGTCCAATGCAGTGGAAAACAGCTCTGAAACAAAATGGCACCTGGGATTCCCCTTGTGATTTAAAGGCGGAGAGACAATGCTGTTACATTTCACTGTGAGGTTCATTTCTCGATTGCCCGGATTTTGGACACTTGATGGCAGTGATAGATAGTAAGGGGATAGATTTAGTCAAATGGATTGATATGCTTTACATTGTACATTCATATTAAAGGCATACAAGACTCACTTTGTTGGACTTAAGAACAAATCGGACTTACGAGCATGCTCCCAGAACAGAAATCGTTCATAAGTCGGGAACTACCTGTAATTGAGTTGTTAGGCCTTAATGCCCATTTCATAGTTTTGCAAAACCAAACAGCATTTCAGCACAAACACCTCATACCCACTGTTGAGCACGGCAGTGGAGGGGTGATGATTTAGAATTATTTTGTAGCCACAGGACCTGGGCTCTTTGTAGTCATTGAGTTTTATTGAACTCTCATTGTAAACCAGAGTATTCCAGGTACAAATGTGAGGCCATCCGTCCGACTGCTAAAACCTAGTCAAACTCATGCAATTAGACAAAGACTGGTTTGAGCTAATGGAAAGGCAACAGTAACTCAAATAACATCTTGTTACACCTGAGGTATGCCGGAAGAGTATCTCTAAAAACACAACACAAAGAACCTTAAAGCAGATGGACTACAGCAGCAGAACAACACATCTGGAACAGGAAACTGTGGTTACAATTCGCTCACCAAAATTGGACAATAAAAAAAAAATATGCAAACGTTGCTTCGTCTTATAAGTCTTGATGTCTGCTGTGACATTCGGGTGTTAGCATCATATCTTAGCAATATCACACAAATGGGACTTATGCTGAATATCAGCATGACTATGATCATCATAGTCATCACAGCCTTGCTAATATCCCCTACAACAAGACAAACTTGTGCTCATGACCAACAGAGTAATTAATGACTGATGGAACACCTGTGATAGTCAGTCAAGTCAAGTAGGCTTTTATTGTCATTTCATTCATATACAGTTCAGTACACAGTGAAACGAAACAATGTTCCTCCAGGACCAAAGTGCTACATACATGCAACGACATAAATTTAACAACACAACGTAAATTAACAACGCAAGATTTTTACATTTTTAAGTTAACCTAAAAACTATCAATTTCTATACAAAAAAGAGACAACAATTGACAACAGACAACAAAGTGCATGTGCAAATGTGCAAACGAAGCGCTACATGACAACCCAACAAAGTAACAACAACGTAACACGTTACAGTAAAGAAATACCTTTTTGTGATAAGGTATGAGTTGAGGAAGTGGAGAGAGCAGCAACTAAAACAATTTACATTGTGTTCAAAAATATTGTGCGTCATACTGTACATATACAGTAGGTAAACGTCCTAGGGCTGTTGTGCTCTATATTAGCACTCAGAGTCCTCATTCTGAACTAACTGTTGTGTAATTTGACAGAAACAACGTAAAAACATAACTCTATACTGCCTTGGCACACTTTGAGCCCCTAAGTACCACTGAGCATCATTTAAATGCCACACCCTACCTGAGTATTGCTGCTGACCATGTCCATCTATCTATGACAACAGGATAATGAGCCATGTCATAAACCTAAAGTCATCTCGAACTGGTTTCTTAAACATGACACTGAGTTCACTGTACGTAAATTACTTCCTCAGTCACCAGATCCCAATCCAATAGAGCTCCTTTGGGATGTGGTAATGTGGGAGATTCATATCATGGATATGCAGTCAGCAAAGCTGCAGAAACTACAGTACATGCAATCAAGTCAATTAAGACCAAAATATCTAAAGAATGTTTGCAGCACCTTGTTATGAACAAAGACTTAAGGCAGCCATGCAGGCTTAAAGAAAATGGGGTTCAGTCCAGTACTAGCAAAGTGTACCTAATGAAATAGCCACTGAGTGTGTGCTTTCTTTATAAACACACACATATAATTTATGGCACAGCTGCTGAGGGATTGCACAAGTCAGTGCACCCTTAGTGCTGGTCTCAAGCCTGACCACATTGCAGAGGATTGCATTAGGAAGGGCATCCAGGGGAAAACCTGTGCCACATCAAATATGCAGACCAGAAAAGGGGAGTTACAGAAACAAGACAAAATTGTGCTGTAAAAGTTATGTAAAATCTCATCCAAGTTATCCCACCTAACCTTTGTATTTTATTTGCATTTTTTTTTGAAGAAAGAAATTATTGTAGTATTGGCATGTGGTTCATAATGACCATTAACACTGGCACATTATTGATGATAATACAATATGGGATACTATCAGACAATAATATAAGTACAATGCAGACTGCTTTAGTGACATAAACAACATGAAAGCTAAAACCTAGTCCACATGAACTGACTAAACAAAATCTCAGACACAAATTGCTGTTCTAAATTTGTTACTAGTTAATTTGGCTGTTTATCACAACATAAATATTAGATCAGTATCTTGATGTACTGTATGGGACAATACCCAGAGCTTGAATATTGTACTATTATTATTTTTTTTTTTTAATGGGAAAATGTTATTGATGCTTTCCTAAAGGCAAGTTGGTTTTACTGAAAGCTCCAGAGTCTTTTTTTTTCTTCAATCAATAAATAAATTAATTAAATTAATTAAATCCGTGAATGTTGGTGCCACTGAGTTACTGTTTTTACTGTTGATTAAGAAATCTTCTCTTAAACTATCACATCATGATGTTGTGATGGTGGGAAAAGTACTAGCACATGCCAACACACTTTAAATTTTCCTCATTTACCTCAATATATCTAAACATGTTTAAGATAGAAGTGGTGAATAAATAATAGCAAAAAATTACACATGTATATTGAGCAATCAGGAATGTAATCTTTAAATTTATATAGTCAGCTGTAATTTATTGTCTCCTAACTTGGCAACCCTGCCCAGAGTAACAACTATTGTCCAATTTCTTGCATTAGGTAAAATAAAACAGTTGGCCGAGTCTCAAATGGATGCCTGTTAGATATCCAGTGTAGCCTATAGCTTTGAGGACAGAAACATTTTTTTATTCTTTTCCCACAGTATATAGCCAAGGAAATCACTTCCTGATTGTGTATATTTATCCTGTAACTGAAATTGAGAGACATGCAAAACCTACCCTTTTGGCCAGAGCCTCCATCATGATGGTCCTGATGGTTGTGATGGTATGCCAGTTTGTCCTGAGTGTCATCAGTAAGAGCGAGGCTGGCACCGGGCGAGCCTTTAAAGCCAGCCGTGACTGTGCCATCCTTACTGAATATAAACAATGTCAGCAAAAACAAGAATGCGATTAGCTTGTCCATGGCAGGAAAGAGAAAAGGGAGACATAGTTGTGAGAGTGGTGCTATAACAGCAGACAGCAGCCCCTTCTTGATGCCTCCATTTAGATGTATTGGAGTGTGTGAGAAAGCTGAGTAAACAAGGTTTGGTTTGTTAATGCATGCTGGTGAGATCTATTTGCTGAGGGAGGGAGGGATAGTGGGAATGATGGCGTATTGGGATTCCATCTACTGGTTCAACCTTGCAACTACTACTGCTTGGTAATATTATGTTCAGTTGAGATTATCATTACACTATCACTGAAATTTAAACTATGCATATTTTTTTTCTTATAGTATTTAATGCTTCCATATAATGTTAATGAAAGCAATAATGCTAACCCTAGAAAGAAGAGTTAAAACAATAATCACTCACTCACTCACTCCTCGTCTGTATCACTTTATCCTGAATACAGGTTGCGGGAGGCCTGGAGCCTATCCCAGGGCACAAGGCCCCCCTGGACAGGGTACCAATCTATCACAGGACACACACACACTCATTCTTTCACACACTACAGGCAATTTGGGAACACAGATTAGCCTAATCTGCATGTCTTTGAACTGTGGGACGAAACCCAGGGTACGCGGAGGAAACCCACTAAGCACGAGGAAAACTCCAAGTGGGAATTGAACTTGGACCCAGGAGGTGCAGGGTAACAGTGCTAACCGCTAAACCACCATGCAGCCTAAAACAATCATGATTATTAATAATCAATAATAATAATTAAAATAAAGAAATCTTAATTAATTCTGTCTCACACACCCACAAACAAAATATATGCAGTGTGCAGTTTTAAAAGTAATATAATGTTAGTCGAGAATTTTGAATTTGACAACAGAGAGGATACTGCATTTAAACTGTAAGCTTGTTGCATATACTATAAGGTTGAATGCCAGATATATACAGGAGAGGGACAATTTAAATTTAAAATGTGTGTTAACAGCTTTAATGCACCTTCCATAATTTTAAAACTTGATTCTCTTATTTATCTAGAGGGATAAGCAGCTTTCCTACAGCAAAAACAATAACAATATTATTATTATTATTATTATTATTATTATTATTGTTTGGTGTTTTATGGTAGAGAGCCATGCCTAACATTAATTCAGAATCTCTCACTTTAACTGGACGCTCTGTTGGTTTGACATCTAATGACTATAAAGGTCACAAAATATGATTTAAATAATTGTTTTTCCTTGTTAAACCATTAGGTATGCTCTGATGCCTCGTGGATGGAGCAGAGTCATCCTGGAAAAGATCACTTTATGGTTCATAATGGTTCATAATAGAATAAATGTGATCAGGATAAGTTAGGAATAACTTTATTAACCCAGACCATGCTACAAATTGCACTCCACATCACATGGCAGCCATTTATTCATAGCCTTGTATACACTGCAAGGATATTACAGTCACTTTAGCAATAAGATCTTTGTTTATCTTTAAACATAGATTATACTATAGTATTGTATGCTGTGTATAAAGTACTGTAAAGTATTATACAGTATATAGTATTGTGTTATGGTGAAAATAAGAGAACAATATGTGATTTAATTGTGATATGAAATTTTATAATCCACATAGTGGATTATAAAAGCTATTATAATTTTTTGTATTATTTTTGCTGTGTAATTAAATAGCTACACTATATTACACTATAATATATTACTTGTCTGACTTTGACTCTTCACCAAAGTATTGACACCATGTTGAGAATTTCATACTGCAGTATGAAATATGTTAATGAAGTATATTAAAATATTGTCCTGACATGAAATGAAGGAACTACATACAATAAATTCCTGACCAATATGCAACACTACACACAGCCACTAGAGAGAAGCATTGTAACATGTTCGCTCTCCAGCTGCTTCCAAACCTGTTTGTGAATTACGCTGAACTCAGTTGTTGTGTGATTTATTACAAGCGGGTTGCGCAGTGGCTAAATCAGCAGCACATATATCAACCATTCAGCTGTTTCTCATTTTCTTTATAAAGAGATGAACCAGCAGAAAAAAAAAAACCAACAGCACACTAGTTCAAGGAGACAAGGGGCCTGGAACGTTTCTGAAGTATTTTTCTGTTTGCTGCACCTGCAAAAATGCATGTCGACATAATCAGACTCGGAAAAATTGCTCTTTTAAAACATTTCAGACCATACAAAAGAGGCTTAGAAGAGTCTTTGTAATGCACTATAGAGCATGATACTAAAAAGACTAAGATAAGTTGCGTTAGGTTTGAATTTTCTGTTTACTCAGGCTTTGGATCCTCAGCTACCGTGATCAGGATCAATGTTTTACTGATAACAAATAACTACATACTGGATATTAAAGCAAAGGAAAGGAAAAGCCACAGTATAATCTTCCTTACGAGAACACAAGTTAAGCAGGGTACTAAGGCAATTTTCTCAGCCTGTTCTTTTCTGAGTGAGCGGCACCACTGCAGAGGACATCAAGTGCTTGAGTAAAATGATTTGAAAAGCCAGCTCCATCACAGGACTGGCTTTGGACTTAATAGAGGCAGTGACAGAGGATGGTAGTAAATTTGCTGATAACTTGTCAGCATCTTCCAGCACTGAGACACAATTCTGCTCATCTCCTCTATGATTCAAGAGCATTTTCAGCTGCACACTCATTTCACCAAGGGTATTCTGCCAAAGGGTATTGGGAACGCTATCTGCTAGGTGCCATCAGACATTACAGTGTCTTCCCTCAGCAACAGGACAGTATCTCTGAACAATAACTCATCCCACATACCACTGTGTTCTTTCCTTAAGAGCTTTAAACCACAATCAATAAAAGCCCACGTACCACTGCTTTAGTTTGATGTCTTTTTTCCCTATCAGCTGACAGCCAGTCATAAGTCAACTTAAAGGCATATCAAAACCTGGCTTTAACTTTTGGGATAAAAATACAGTATATATATATTTGGATAATGATAACAGCTCCTAAAGTTAAAAAAAAACTGTTTTTGTAATTTCCATGTAAACAGCAAGTACAAAACTGAAACATAAAGTACAAAACCAGAACAGGTTAACAGCATATGAGCTGACAATACAATCTAAAAAAATCTTTAATCTACTGTAACTGCTTGTAACCCTGGGCATCAGGTGGAAGTACATCCTGGATGTAATGTCTGTCCATTACAGAGCACCTCATTCACACCTAGGGGCTATGCAGAGTAGCCCATCCTGCATTTATATGGAAATTGGGAGAAAAAGATCATCTAGAATAATTCTGCACACTTTTGGATTGGGAAATGATAAGGTTAAGTAATAAAAAGCAGTCGGTTTTATTAAGCGTGTCCAATGTACGTATACTCGGAGTCCTGTTCTTTATTCAGTCTGTTGTGAGTCCTGAGATGCTTTTCTGCTCATCGTGATTGTAAAGAATGGTGTTTTGAGTTATTGTAGACGTCATGGTTAAATAATTGCATGAAAAATAAGATACATGGGTGTTCTTAATAAGGAGGTTAGCAATATTATAATTATATCTGTACTGTTAATATGGTATATCACAGTAAGTATATATGAGGGAGAGTACAACACCATACAGTTTGACAAGATATAAAAGACTTGTCTTACATGCCCTGCTATTATAACTGACTAGGATAAAGGCAGGAAAGTCTGCTTGAGGTAAGACTTAATAGTGTTTTTTTAACATACAGTAGTGTAATTACATGCTGGCTAAATCCGGTTGATATAAAATTAAAATGTTCCCCAATTTTATTCATATAAATAGAAATATTGGTCTAACACAGACCAAGGATACTGTAAACATGACTATATATAGTTATATATACATATATATAAATATAATCCTCTTTTAAGCACTACCTCCAGCATATAAATGACATTATTAAAGAAAGGATTTAAGAATTAGTCAGTGTAAGTCACATTAACCTTACTGGATTCACCACTCAGCACTTGGCCTTGAATTGTCTCTATTCAGCAGTTTGCTAATATCAGAATAGACATGATATGAGCTCGTCATAAAGTGCACTCTTCAGCTAGCTCTTTCACGGCCCCACAGGAGCATTAGCGTTTCCCAGCATCTTCATTCCTGATTATTTTCTTTACTGTGAATGGTCAGTCTGAGTCTATACATTGCCTGGGGATGAATGATGGAGCATATCTCAATTGGATAACCACTTCCAGCAAATGAGATGCTGTAATAGCTCATTTTTCTCTGAAAATTGCCATCTCTGCTGGGACTATTTTTTAAAATTATTATTATTGTCGGGTTGAGGACTTCTGCCAAGTCTTCTGTGACCCAGATAGGGTTATTTTTAAATGTATCAAATTTAGAGATTGGAGCAATACCAGTAGGAGGTCACCTGTGAAATTTGTAGGGTAAACACATATTGGAGTGAGTTTACAAATAGTTTGTTGAGATGCAACTCAAGCAAGGTTTTTTATTTATTCATTTATTTTTTATGGTGCATTAAATAAATTATATTCTGGGGAGCCCCAGTTATCTGCTTATTTTTATTAATTAACTGCTGTTGTTTATTGTTAATTACTTTAAACAATTAACATTATTGTGAACAAACGGGGATCCTGACTCATTGCTAAGGATGGCCCGTGTGGTCTGCTTGGGATGCATGTGGTGCCTTGGGATGGCTCCACTTGACCATGATGATGGATGCGTACTCGGCTGATACAGATTGCAGTCACAAATGATCAGAGAACAGCTGTCACTCAGTAGTTCAGGACTAAAATCCCCACAAACAGTTTTGTATCGGAGACAACAGTAATGAAAATGGATTTCATATTAGGTCTTTAACACTTTTTCTGTTATACTGAAAGTCCAGTCACATAGCACTCAGTATGACTGCAACTCAATCCCTGCTTTCTAATACTGTATCACCCAATGATGGATGGGTTCCCCGTTGCGTCTGGTTCCTCTCAAGATTATTGCCATCTTAGGGAGTTTTTCTTTGCACTTGGCTTGCTCATCATGGAAAATCTGTTAATTATGATATATAGATATTTTCTTCTTAGATATTTTATAGACATTTTCATACTTATTTCCATATTTTTTTACATTTCTGTAAGCTGCTTTGCGATAATGACCATTCTTTAAAGCACTATATAAATAAACCTGAATTTCTGCACAAAAATTGCAGACATAAATGAAATGTTTATTCAAGGCAAATGCACATGAAGCAGATGTGAAAAAACAGAAGAATAAACACACTGGTCTCTTTATTAGGAACACCTGTACATATCCAATCCGCCAATCATGTGGACAGAGTGCAATGTCATGGGCATGTTTTATATTCAAATAAAATAGGTGAAAGCAGGTTTTCAAAAAAATTTTTTTTTAATTTAATTTTGTTTAATTTCACCTTAAAAAATTGTAATCTGTCTTTAGCAAGAAATAAAAGACAGCATGTACAGTATGCTTGCGTATACACAGTTAACTGAAACTGAAAAATGGTCAGTAACGTAATTGACCAGTGTGGGTGTCAGAAAAGCATTTTAAAATGCACATGTCAACTTGTGAGGTGGATGCTGTGCAATAGCAAAAGACCAGCTTGGGTTCTACTGCTGTCAGCCCAAAACAGCAATGTGCCTTGGTATGAATCTGTGGACGACTGCGTGGGTGTTAAGACGAAATGTCAAAGTAACTTGAAAAATCAGCTAATTCTAAAATGTGACTCAGCATGTGTCTAAATGGCTTGTCGTCCCATTGAAATACTACTTGATGGTTCACTTTAAACCATGGGTTATTCAAGTTAAGATTAAATCATCTATATCAAAGTGCATGTTTGGAATTGCAACTTTAATTTATGAGTTTTTTTTTCTCATCTAATTTGGGTATATTATCTAGGCATCATTTTTATACAGTATTGTGCAAAGGTTTTAGGCTTTCTGTGTTTTTTTATTAGAAACTTTCCTATTTTTTTTTTGGACTTGAGTATGTGAGAAAAGAAAGCAGCACATTATACAGCGGCCACTTTTCAGACAAAAAATTTTGCATGGAAAAAAGAAGCAGGTGCAACAATCAAAGTCCTCAGTAGAACTGTGGGTGGTTTTGCAAGATGACCAGTAAAACATAGTAGGTAATTTTCTTATAAAACTGCACAAATTGTACCTGAGACTGAAGCTCCCAAAGCTTTGTCATACCAAATACTGACTTTATTTCATTAATTACTGTTTACTGGGTTTATTCGCTATGTTAGAGTCAAAATATGTATGCATAGGACTGTAGTAAATTTGACAAAAATCTATTTGATTCAGTTTCTATTTACAGTAGATACACACTGTCAAAATGTCCACAGTGTTTATTAAGTCACAATGAAATCTTTAAAAACAATTTTCGAAACATAGAGACCGAAACTTATGATCTCTCAACCATACAGAATGCGAAATGTTATTATTTTCTATTGTGAAGGAGGAGACCATTTTGAACTTTGTCTTTACATATAAAGTGGAGTCTTTGATAATAATGTAGAAATAAATGCTTTCATTCATCTTCAATAGCCATTTTATAATGGATCTGGAGCCTATCTCAGGAAGACTGGACATGACGAGAGAATACAGTCTGGATGAGATTCTACACCATCTTGGTGCTTCACACACATGGCACTTTGTGTACTTCTCTTTAAACATATAATTAAATGTGCTATCATTTTAAAAGTTGTCAACCGGTACAACTTTGGTTTATTTATAGTGAATTTAAATAGTAGTATGTTTAATCATACTATCTATATAAAGGGCAAAATACTATTGAAACAATATAAAATGGTGTGTTCATTACAAAATATCTCATGATTAGCACTGCATATTTTGAATTTGTACTGCTTTTTACAGTAAAGCTTGCCCCAAATCAGCTTATTAGAAGTACTGGTAATTTTATTTGTACAATGGTTATATGTCATTAGCAAGAAGGCACAATACATCATATACTCTTATATTTCACAGTCGCCTGTTACACAGTGAAAATCCTGGCTGAGTCTAAACATGGCACCATTTTGCAGACTTTTGGAAAATAGAGTCGGTGCCAAGCCACTGCTTTTACATTTGACAAACTGATGTCTCCCAGTTCCCCTTTCTCACACCTGACAAACAAGGCTTTGTGATGGGACTTCTGGCCCTGTTCGTCTCGACAGAGGAGTGAGCTATTGCATTTTCATGAGCTCTTTGGGACCAAGGCCCTGAGGTAGACATGTAGTGTGCTATTTGTCTTTTTGTGTGTTCCATTAAGCACTGCTGGCTACTGAGTAGTTCCTCCTGGAGCACAGCACTTTGCCAAATCCAGTCAACCCCTAGATATGACAAAGGCGAGGGAATAGTTGAATCGCTGGTGCCGAAGCAAGTTATTAATGGCATGAGATGTCGCCATTATAGCACTCACAATTTATGACCAATAATGTGGAGTGCAAAGCTCCACATTTCTTCTTCTAATGCTGAATTCTCCTGACGTCACTGTTTTGCACCTAAAGTGTACATTTTAATCTCAGCGATGGGTGTCAGAGGATAGTCCTCCATGACCTCAGTGGAACAGCATTTGTCTAGAGAGCTAAGAACTGCTTCAGGCAATTGCACCAGAAAAAAAAAAAAAAAAAAAAACATTTTCTCCACACTAATGAAAATGAATATGGATAAGGGAAAGATAAGGGGAAATTATTAACACTCTTGGGCATGATACTGTGAGTCAAGGATTCAGGATTGTTAAAGGGTTTTTTTCTTTTTTCCTTTTTTTTTTTTTTTACACTTTCATCATTTTTTGATTTCTCGTAATCGGAAATGAAGCAGCATGAATTTGCTTGTGTTTCTTACAATTTCTAATGTAAGAATTCTCAGGGCACTGTTTCAGGAGCACCGTGTCCAGGAGGAACAGAATGCAGAATTAGATTTGCCTAAAGCAAGAGTAGGTAAAGCTCAAAAAGTGATGGAAGGTTGTCAGTATTTTACAGAGTGTTCCTGTATTATTTATAAGACAGAAATGTTTGCAAGCAAGATCTTGAAGTAAATGCCATAATGAAGAAGCTAACGGACAGCAAGAAAAAAAAAAAAAAGAAAGAAAAACTTTGTGATACGCACCTACCTTGTGTTGTAAATAGATTGTCGATGGTCCAGGAGCTCTGAATTTAAAATGATGGTTGTTGAAATAGTGGATAGTGACTGGGAGGCACTCGTGGTGATATTACAATAGAACAGAATTTAAACAGACAGGCTTTATGGATCCTGTGAGGGAAGTTATTGTAAGGTAATTATTGTATAATCAATGTGCTGTTGTTTATGTAGATAAATAATATCACCATAATGGTACAAAAATAATAAATTGAAGTAAAGGTGAAATAGCATTTAAGCTGCATATAAACATTTATAAAAATAAGCGATATGAAATAGAGAATTTTATAATAGTAATTTAATTTAGTAGTTGACTTTGTAGTCT
Source organism: Clarias batrachus (assembly GCA_003987875.1). NCBI lineage: Eukaryota > Metazoa > Chordata > Actinopteri > Siluriformes > Clariidae > Clarias > Clarias batrachus. The sequence continues at coordinate 767,902 of QMIH01000054.1, forward strand.
CTCTCCTACAGGGTTCAAGCTACACACATGAGAAAACACTAAGCATACTACTTTAGCAGACTAAAGTGTAAGTGGTTTGTAGACAGTAAAGCAGCTGTTGCTTAACATGTGAAATCTTCAATCTATCTTTTAATAAGGAATTAAAATTTCAATAAGACGGGGGGGGGGGGGACAACTGTCAAGAACCATAAATTAAATCATCCAAGTGAAATCAACAGGAATGAATTTATAGAGTGGTTGTGCCTTATTTAAAAATCTTAGCAGCATTAACAGCAAACCTTATTTGTTCCCGTATTGGTTGGTAGTTAATTGGCATGTTCATAAGTAACCTGACCTGACAGGCTGCTAACGGTCTGCGGATTACTTACTGACCACACCCGCTGTGTTAGCAGGGCAACAAACATGGTGAAGGACCCTTCTCATCCCAGTCACTATCTGTTTGCCCCTCTGCCTTCTGGGAAGTGGGTAGAACCATAAAAGCATGCACAGCTAGACTAAAGAATAGATTTTACTCCAGTGTCTGGGTGCGGTTGAATCAATCATAACATAAGCATTAGTGAGTGGACACACTGAGTAGAATACATGTTTTTAAGTGCAGTAGAGTATTTCTCATTTATTATTGGTCTATTTTCTACATAGTTCTACAGCGTTACATGATTGCATATGTTGTTATGTACTTATACTTTCCTTTTTAATCTAAGTCTATTGTGTATAGGTTTAACTATTCAAAAGCGTCTTTTAATGGCTGCCTTGAAGAAAATTGCCATTCAGTACTGTATATCGTTCTCTTCATGGTCTATGGCTTCATATAAGCAACTCTATCAAACAAATGAAAGGCTCTCTGGCAGGTGATAACTGGTATTCATTGCAACTCTACACAAGATCTGAGAAGTGACAAAAGGTTTTCACATCACAGCAGGACTGCCTTCTAGTTATAAACTGGGAAGCCTCTTACTGTTTTTGGCTTCACATATATGGTGACTTGCAGCTTCACAAAAAGAAAGGCTTCATTTTTGTTGTGCCTTTGGGAAACGACAAAGTTCTCCAGGGGCAAAAATTTTGTTTTCTTTAAGGTAAAATAAATTATTAGCAAACCAAATGTGCTTTAAAAATGGAAGGAGGCATGCTCTTGCTGTGTGTGCAGTAAAACATGTGGGGGGCAATCATTTTAAGTGGGTGTACATATGTTCTATCAGTGCCAAAGAAGCAGACATGCTTTTGTCTCCCTGCTTGCACCCACTAATCCAAGAAAACTTAGAAACATCATGTCCAAGCTGAGGAGCGGAATACACAATCAGTTTAGCCTAGAGCGAAAAGAGGCAATGCTTAGAAAGTGATGGACAGGGTCAATATTTTTCCACAATGTTCCTATATTATTCATAGGATTTAAACATTTGTAAGGCGCAGTTAAAGAAGGAATGACTGACCTGGATGGATGAATGTCATATTTTTTTTTTTTTTAGCATAATCCATGAAATTTTTATTAAAACACATTTTAAGATTGCTTTTCATGTTGGTGTACAGAAGTAAAAAATGATGTACCGTGGCAATGTTAAAAAATTTTTTTTTCAAATATAATAGGATTTCAGCTCAAAGTAAACAGACATCTTTGGAAACTAAAATCTCTTGTGATGTATTTCTTTTGAATATCCAGTGCGCCAGAGGCAAAATGGATTTTTAAGTAAAGGAAGGTGTAACTTTCTGTCTTTGATTCTGTGTGATAAAAAAGATGGTGAAAAAAACAAAGACAGTATTCATTTTATAGGTCAACATTTTATAAGCTATTGATGAATTACAGATGGTGTTTGGATAAACGTTGATTTGGGTAAAAATGCCTTGCAGAAAAAGAAAAAAAAAAAAAACGAATCAAATGATTGTATAATTTCCACTCCTGTTTTCAATAGTGCTCATATCAACATGAAAGGGTTGTGCCAAAAGAGAGTAATTATTTAGATAATTATAAAATAATTTTACTTTCTTGTGTTGTACAGAATCCAGGTTCGATTACCATCTCTGTGTGCTCGGTTTGCATGTTTTCCCCTTGCTTGGTGGGTTTCCTCCAGGTTCTCTGGTTTCCTCCAACAGTCCCAAAACCTGTCAGATTAGACTAACTGGCATTCCCAAAGTTCCCATAGTATGTGAATGAGGGTGTGAGTCTGCAATGGGTTGGCACCCTATCCAGGGTGTACCCCACCTTGTGCCCTAAGTGTCCTGGGATAGACTCCAGACCCCCTGTGACCATGAATACAGGATAAAGCTGTATAGATGTTGAATGAGTGGGTTTGAATGAGTAAGTGAATGAGTGTTGAGTTTAAATAAAATGCTAAAAAAAAAAAGATGTAAAATAATATTAGAAATGCCTCAAAAGCTGGCTTGCAATGAATGCTTTCTAAAAGTTTGTATTAATAATTTTTGACTGCTCTTGAATTATTATATTTTAAAAGGTTGTCTTTGAGAAGAAAAAAACTTCAAGGGAAGTAGGAAAAGGGATGCTGTTCACATTGTCATTAGTTAATTAAAGGCAGAATTGATGAGCATATTATGCATGAGGTCATTAATTAGTTCTTTTTTCTGCTGTGCTGCTGTTTCAGAAAGTTAATCAATCAGAGTAGTTCATTTTAATCACAGAGCTGTGAAGAGTTGCAGATTTGCAAAATGTAATTAAGCATTAGAAGTCTAGAAATGTTCTTCTGTTGTTTGTAATTACCCAGGAATAATCAGAGATTTTAGAAATATTTTAATGGGAGGAAATTTGCATTATGTTCCCAATTTTTTTGTACAGTAGGCTTTCAGTAAATGCAGACAGAAACTTGTGCAGCCTGCTAGATTTATATATTGATGTACAGAGGTGGTTAGTAACAAGTTACATTTAAGTAATTTTTTGAAGGAAAGAAAATAGTGAATTAGTCATAGTAATTTTACTGCACCATACTTTTTACTTTTACTTAAGTAGATTTATGAAGAAGAAACACTACTCTTACTCTGCTACATCCAGTTACTTTACAAACTATTTATACTACACTTTATTTTTCCCAGAGAAATGCAGCCGATGAATCTACCACATGACTGTGTTTCACCAATCAGACGTAGCAACAATAATCACATGACTCCGTTTGACCAATCAGCCGCAAGAACAATAACCAAATGAAGTCACATGACCACACACAAACTGGCTGCATAAAGGGAAAACAATCTTCAGCTGTGGCAGAGAGCAAATGAGAACATAAAAATGGCTGAGTCATTGGTCTCCAATGCTAAAACAGAAGGGGATGAACACCACTGGCCTCATATACAAAGCATATTTCGCTTAAACACAGTGCAAAAGAGCAGGTCCATAATACAGTGTCTTCTCTGTATGCAAAAATAGACAGACATTTCAGCGTACAAAAACGCGCCATCTAACCTGAGGAAACATGTTGTGGTAAGTTTAGCAGTTTTATTTGATGCTGCAATGTTAACATATATAATTATAAAGTAAGCTAGAATCTTAAAAATACATGTTTCTTCCATGTGTTCTGCTGGACACGGTTTATGGTAAAGTGAGACTCTTGTACACATTTTCAAAGGTTATTTTCTATCTGCTGAGTCATTTGCAGGGCAACTGAATATACAGTATATCTTACACAGGAAATAGTTACACTGTTCAAACATACATATGTTACCTACAGTAGGGATTTATTTCAAAAGCTTTATATTGTGAAAAAAGTGAGATTAGGAAATTAGTGTTTCTTGTTCCTTCATTTGCTATTTTGTAAAGAAATTTATTTTTATTTATTTATTTATTTATCATTTTATTATTTCAAAATGTCAGAAATTGTACATTATTTTATCATTTTGGATGACTACTTTTTACTTCTACTTGAGTATTATTTTATTATAAAGCTTCTCTTACTTGAGGAAAATGTTTGGCTACTCTACCCACCTCTGTTGATGTATTGGTAAAAATTAATAAATAAGTAAGTAAATAAATAAATAAAATAAGTAGGATAATATATATATACATACACATACACACATGGGAGCGATGCACGTGGGTTTGTCTACAGTGTCTTAGTGATATATTTGGTAACCAGCTCTACCCTTCACTCTGTTTGTGGTCTCCTCAGTGCTACTGATTGAGTCTCATTACAATGGCTTAATCTGCAAACCTAATGAGCAAACCCTGAAAAATAAAAAGTAATTAATTAAATAACATTTAATCTAATGAAATAAAAACACACAATGCCCAGATACAATTAAAAAAAATTGTCTGTTTATAGAACAATCCCAGAAACAACCTCCACACACACACACACACACACACACACACACACACACACTCACTCACTCACTCACTCACTCACTCACTCACACTCACTCAAATCCTGTGCAGAGGTTTTAGGCACGCATGAAAAATGCTATTAAGTAAGAATGCATTCAAAATATCTATCTACACTTTTTGTCATTTTACAAAATGCAAAGTGAGTGAACAGAAGACTAATTCAAATCAATATGTGCTGTGACAACCCTTTGGCTTCAAATCAACATCAATTCTTAAAGTTGCACAAAGTTAAGAAACAGGCAGTGGACTGTAGATGCAATGGTTGGCCAAGAAAATGTAATGCAGCATTTTAAAAATAAAATAAAAAATATCATCATCATTCAAAAGTTTGGAATCACTTTCTAACTCGGTTGTTCTTGATTTTTATTTCTTTGCTTTGTAAAGCAATGCTGAAGGCATCGAAAATGTGCAATAATCTTCTTTGAACAGTTAATGTTGGGATGTACTGTATCTGCTACTTACAGTGTGCTCTGTGAAGCCTTCATAATGGTTCTAATCTAAGGTGATGTTAAGTGGTGATTTTTGAGGCTGGTAACACTAAATGAACTTCTCTGCAGCAGAGGTAAGTTTTGGTCTTGCTTTCCTGGGAAGGTCTAAATGAGACCCAGTTTCATCATGGTGCTTGATGGGTTTTGCAAATGCACTTATTTGCAAAAACTGCTTATTTGCAAAACAATACTGTTCTTGAAAGAACTATTTCAAAAAGGCTGTTTCCTAAAATAACCATTAACTATTGTTGTTAAAAACATGTTATAAATTACTTAATTCCATATGTGTTATTTCATAGTTTTATAAAAAGCCAAGTATTGTTGTAGAATGTAGAAAATATTTCTAAATTCAAAATATAACTATTGTTATTTAGAGTTTATTTTTAAAGGAAATGACACCATCACAACACACCAAAATAACCCAAGATCATGCAGCATTTGCAGAGCTTTAATAACTCAAATGAAACAAAATTCTAATAATTTATAAACAAATTGTGTTAATGCTTTGGCTAAGTAACATTAAAAAAGCAGTATCTGGTGGAATAACACAATGGTGGATTTGCAATTACAGCTTTCATGCGTTTTCATGCTTTAGTGGTTGACACTTTGTCTCTTCTGTCCATCCTTTCACACTGGACGCCGTTGGGATATCCAGATTATTGACCAACAGTGTATCAGATTGAAAGAAATGGTAAAAAGTCTATGAGTTTTTATAGGTTTATTAAAACTTGTAAACTTGTAAGCACATTAAATAGCAAAAGACCACGCCTGAGGAGATAATGCAGTAACAACAGCATCAAAAAAACACACACACACACAAAGAAAAAAATCAGACTCATTTTAACTCCCACTAGTGTTTCCGTAGCAGTCTTTTATGCCTTTGATGAAGGTATTAGCATATGTGAGAGCAGCTAACAGGACAAATAGCCACAGGATGCCTTTCCTCATAATATATAGGTACAACAGACATTTCTGTGATCCAGTCTGTGGGTGCAAAAAGAAAAAGATTAATTTATCTTCGTGAGGATTGACACATTTCAGAATTATAAGGTTGGACAACTTAAATGTAAAAGGGTGAAATACATGTAAATGGAAACAGACATACATGGAATCTTGGCTAGTAAAATGTCTTCAGGATTTGTTTAGCATTAGGATGAAGAATCAGAGGAAGGGGCAAAGTGTTTATTTTTTTTTTATTACAGCTTACAATTCATTGAAGCATATGAGCACATAAATAGACTTTTAGTCAGCTATTTGTGGAAAATGACAGATATTCAAAAGCTAAATTACTGTTGGTGTGACTATACAGTACGCTATAATTACACTGCCTGTTTGTTCCTGGTGTCATCAGGCACCACTAGAGCAGTGTACATGACATGTAGATATTAAATTCCCATGTCCAATATGTCTAAATTGGCATTTCCAAGCCAGTAGAATTATAGGCTATAAGCCATTAAGATGCAGAAAGTTTTCTATTGTAGGTCTAAAATACTGTACATACAAAAGTCATCACAGGGTTTAACTGAGTGAATATTTATGGGCTTCCCACTGGATAATTACAGCAGTAATTAATATGGTTCAGTTGGCAACATTAATTTAATTAAACCCTAACTGATGCAGTGATTAGTTTCTCAATTCTTAAACAACCATGTCAAAACACGTATCCTGTGGTTGTGGCAAAATCCCTTACCTTATTGTTTCAGTTTTTCAGAAGGGTCAAATTATTGTCCTGCATCAAAAAAAGCAAACAAACAAATAAGGAGATTTCTAACAATACTAAAACTGTGTGAAGAGCTGACAAATGCATTATTAAAATGGAAAGATAGCGGTGAATCCTCAAAGATGAAATGTGGTTGGAAAAACATTGTGAATAAGCATGATGAGGAATCACCTAAACACTTTGTGAAATCAAATCATACCAAAAACAACAGTAGAACTGACAGCCATGTTTAATAGTTAAAGTAAGAGCATTTCCACATGTACAGTATTGGGACCAAACAGCTGTATAGGCTTAAGAAAACTACTCATCAGTGAGCTTAATTGGGTAAAAAAGGCTTCAATTTACTAGAGAGCATAAACAATGGTCTGTGAATCATTGAAAAAATATCATGTGGTCTGAGGAGTCCAGATTTACCCTGTTTCAAGGTTATGGGCACATCACATATTATGTACTATATGTAATAAAATAGTATTTTATATCACTTACAGTAAGTTTGTTATATCACTTCAGTTTCCAAAAACATTATTTTATTTTTTTTCGTTTTTTGGGCACGGCACTGAAGGCGAGTTCACCCAGGGTGCCATGCACACGAGAACCACCACTGTTGACCAAAGTAACAAATAAAACAGCCCCATGATGTATCTTATGACAGGGTGGACCCCAACCAGGTAGCTTATCTGTATGTTAATTTCCTGAGAATGTCTCTGAGGACAAAAGGCTAGTGTATTCCAGGAGTCCCTGGAATGTACAGCATATTGTGTGTGTCTGTCCTGGGTCTGTGAAGGACGAACATAATTTCTAGAACAGAAAGCCTTATACTGGAAATGCCATTTCCTAAATTGATTATGTGATTTTTGATGCCACCATGTTGTTCATCATGAAAAATGGATCAGATTGATACCACACATGCCCTGAGGAATCCAATGTTTATAATAAACATCCTTCAGATCCTGCTTCATCTAGTGCCACAATTTACAAATTACAAACACTATCTTCAAAGTTATTATAATTTTTGGTACTATAACAGCCTGTACCAAAAGACCTTTAAAAATTCACTTTAGCTTCAGAGGTATTGTCTGTGAGTCATATTGCAGAAATCACAGCTTTATAATTATACACTTATTTTAATAGGTATTGTTTCTATAGTAACAGATAACTCACCAGGAATAGTATGGCAGACAGACATAAATGGGTTTTACAAAACTACTTTTTCGTATGGCAAAAGGAGCATCCAGTGTCACTGCTTCATAAAAATCAGAGTTAAAGCTGTTCCAGACACAGAAAAGAAGAAGGGCTTTACAGTTTTTTTGCTAAATGACAATCTGACTGTGAGGAGGAAAAAGAGCGGCTGGTGAATGAATTACTGTTTGTAGATCTTATTAGGGATAACAGGACCAGTTTCCTGGCTGTCCACAACATAAAAGGATAAAATGCACAACATGTTGTTCTTTAATAAAGAGATAAAACATCATTAGGAAAAAAAACACTTGATGATGAAAAATCCTTACAAAAATAATTTGATATAAAGCTACATTACACATATTTTTTGGATAAGAATAACTGAGTGTGTCAACAATTTTGTAAATGCTGGGCCAATATATAAACCCAACCATATTTGGACCAGATTTATTTGTACGATAATCCAGTCTTGGAGCTGCCCATCGAACTGCATTCATTAATCAGTAAAAGGTGTTCCTATCTGATTTCTAGATCCAGTTCGGTACATAAGGGTCTATTTATTTGTCACGCAGCAGGCAGAGATTTCACTGTGCTTTGACTCTTGAGTAATTCAATTATCTAAAGGAGAGGACGTAAATGGATTTAATTAGAGGTGTCCTCAGTATTGACTCTCCAAATCAACAGTATAGATGGATTTGAAGAGAGTGTTTTTGAATCAGAGGTTGTTGTAACCACAGACTAAACCAATTTGCCTCCTCCAGCTCAGCTCCAATAAAGCACCCAGCAAAACTGCTTCAGATCGAATTCAAGTTTCAAGCGACGTAATTGCCTGTTAATGTCGATCTAACTGATGTTTTCTGTTGATTTTATGGTTCATCTGCCCTGAATCATAGTGGGTCACACAGCAACTGCAGATACAGGTTGTGCCACAAATATAGACACTTTTGGGTGTTGTTGAAAAATGAACTTTAATCTGTTTTCTAGCTCAGGGCTAACATTTTATGAGTGTAACTATTACATCAGTGACTAATTATCATTAAATTAATCACTTAATCTTGTACTTAAACTAACAGTTGTCCTTTAAACATCACGACTGCATGCTTAAAATGTGATTGTGCCTTTTACATGAAGAAAAAAACATGCTTAAATCAATGTTCCGCCGTTTTAAATGGGTGCACGAAAGAACATTTGCAAATTAAGCCAAAATGGTCTTCATTGCTCCATACATAAGTGGAAACTAATCAAATAACAGTCCAGGAGAAGGAGTACTGGTGTATGGCCATCGGCACAAGGGCATCACAGCTGTGCCGATATTCAGTACAACAGCATGACTTCAAGTGTAATATAGGAGGAGAATAAAATATAGGAGGAGAATAAAACATGGAGGTGGTGGATAGTCCTGTAAATCTCAAAGGTTTCTCTTTATATTTCCACAACACCTTCAGAGTGATAGCTAACTTCAGGGGTTCCAGAGTTGAATCCCAAATAGAGTTAAATAAAAAGCTAGTGCAATATGTAGGGTGTGCAATCCCTTGTTTCACAAAGCAAGTAGTGCCCTTGATTAGGGGTTAGAGATGGATTTGGGATTCAGCCTTATGTTAGAAACAAGTTAGTCTTGTGGCTCACCTTAGGTGTAAATCAAACAACAATTCAGGATGACGTATTGTTATGAATTTCTAAGCAGACAAAGTGGTGTTTAAGATGACATGGCATTATCACATTCCACGAACAGTTTTAAATGTGGGATTTGACAGGCAGCTTGGACCAGATCAACCTATTTTCACCCAGGCTGGTGAATGAATGTTAGTGTAACAATTTTTAGTTTTTAACGATTGTTAGGACACCTGCGATGTTAAGTGACACAAATTGTTAAACATCCCAGTGCTGTTATGTTCTATATCATCGCTCATGGAATGACTCTCGTCCAATCAGATTATTTGGTCGAAACTACGTGTTCGATAACCTCATTTATACCACATTGCTGTTGAATGTAACAGGTCAGAATGTGTTGGTATGTCTTTTTTCTATTAATTCATGTTATCTAAACCTAAAAGTAAATGTTCTTTAAAATGTTAACAAAAACAAAGGAATAATCATATAAAGCACACCATGTGGTCATTAAGTATTAGTCATTTATAGCACTACCTGTTTTGATTTATTGCACCAGTTCTAGTCAAAACCCAGCACAATCAAGGTTTTAGGTATAAACCTGGATGAATTGTTGTATAATGCTTACTAGATGTCTAAGAGAAGCAGAGAACTACAAACCTGCATCTTTTCAAGGGGGGTCTAATTATATACGAGTCAGCAAGGACATACAGTATGCAGCGGTAAAGTAATTGCCACAACTCGCTCATTGGCTGATATGCAGGCAGGAGGCTAAAAATAGTTCAGCTGCTTCCAGAGAGTGGCCAAGTCCAAATAAACTGATATGAAAGAGGTCAGTCAATTCAGGTGTCACAGCAACACTTGAGATTAATCACTGCCATCCCGGAAATTCAAGAAATCATACGAACTGTCCTGGGAATTTTTCCCTTCATCTCAGAGTGCTTCTTTAATCTTTCTATCTCTGTCTATCTCACACTATGTTCTGCCCCCACACCCACCTCAATCCCCTCACCATGCACACTTGCTCAGATTTCATTTCACACAATCAATAGTATATTTCAAATCATAGTGACATTTATGGGACAGTGCAATATATTTCCTCATCTGTGCACACCTAGAAATTTTTATTTATTTATTTTAAACAAGAAGAATAAAGTGTAAATATTGTGCGTGTGGGGTTTCTAACATCTACCATACATAACTACCCTCAAGAAGTCAAATCTGTTTATCAGTTTTGGTATTAAACTATTTATAATATTTTTTTCTGGCTAAATCTAAATGATGTAGTAAAGCCTCTAATCCAGCAATAAACAGATCCTGCTTTGATGATATACTGTACATACACACCAGATTCCTTGGCCAAAAGTATGAATCATTATTATGACCATTGATCCATACTATGATTGACTTCTACTTTAAATGATAGTCTTTAGGTATGCTTGGTGTCCACATAACCCAAAAAAATCCCCTTAAGTTGCCAGAGCTGCCTGTAACACCTGGTGTGTTTACACTCTGAATTTTGTATAGTATGATGGCAAGACATGTTACTCCATTTGTATCATGGCAAAGTGTCAATATCTGCCTTAATAATAATAATAATAATAATAATAATAATAATAATAATAAAATGTATTATTAGGCTTTGAATATGTAGAGTCCACCATAAAAGAAGAATTTTAAATTTTAAACATTTTAGAAATACAAATGCATAAATATAAACATTTATTTATGATACAGCCAGAAATATTATCAGAGCTACTGTTTATTAACAGTTATCCACAACTGTTATGTCAAGAAACCAGCTGCACTGTAATATATAATGTATTAAACCGATTTATACTTCTGCATCATGGGGTTTTGTTAATGAATGAAACTGAGTGGAAAGTGTTAGAGCTGAAGCTAAATGATGCTGAGCAACAGTTACTTTTACTAAGATTTCACTCTGAGACATCCAAAACTATACATTTAGTCTCATCTCGATTTCGTCCATTTTCAACTTTCAACTCAATTAAAAAATGGAAGCGTAGAAGAAGAAGCCAAATTTGCGATACTACCAGGTGGACCAATCAGAGTTGTTATGGTCTATATTACCTCAATGTGTAGTTACATTTCTGGGGAGGTGCACGTCACATATGGATACGCAGTACTGATCTGAGACCAACTGTGTAAACCAGATGAAGCGGCATATCTCAGGCTTTATAATCTTCTTGATGCAGAGAGTCACAATAATTTCCGTTCATAAAGTTCACTGTGTGGTATCTGTCCAAGCACTTAGCATTTGCTCTGATTCTTGAATTATTTTGCCTTTGTAAAAACTTACTGGGAATAACTGACTCATTGTGGGTAGCTGATGTCAGCACGGTCGGCACCATGGAGGGCCCACTGGGCCAGGCGCCCTGCCAGACAGCCTTGGCCCACCAATCTACACTCATCCATGCCTTGTATAACAGAAATAAATAAGCTTCAATTATTTGTCACATGTACCTTAAATTATAGTGATAGTATTATTGTTTCTCATATCCCATTATGGACGTTGGGGTCAGAGTGCATGGTCAGCCAGGATACAGCACCCCTGGACCAGATAAGGTTAAAAAGACTCATCCTCTAAACTCCCCAGATCTCAATTCGACAAAGTATCCATGGAATCTGATTTTGTATGTGTGTGCTTTGCCAAGTATGGCCTTACCTTTGGCACACAAAATATTATTTTCTCTCACTTAAACTCTGTCTTTCTTTCACATGCACTCGGAATGTATTTTGGCTCACTCAAACCTTGCTACTCATGCTTTTTCAAGATCTCTCATTTGAAGAAGAAATGCTGGGAGATGGTTAATTCTGAATGGCTGTTTAAATCCCAGTCAGAACAAGTTAATCAGAAGTGACCTTCTTCCAGTCTCTGATGATCTGGTTTTGTTGTGCATTGACAGGCTGTGAGCTCATCTGGGATTTCCATGGAAGGAGAGAGAGAGAGTGAAAAATATTTTTGTATATGCAAATTGAATAAATTAATAAATTTTCTGTTTAATAAAGAGCCACAAATAAGTTGCTATATGATTTGTCTTGTTGAGCAGCAGGGATACCTTGGCTGGGCAGTAGGACAAGTCTGTACTGTAGTGCCAGTTGCCTGTGTTTTGATGCTCCCTTGGGGCAGCAATAGCTCAGTGGTTAAGGTCAGCTAGGCAGGACATAGGACTACTAATTGGAAGGAACCAGGTTCAAACGCCACCGCCTTGGAACCAAGTTGACACTGTTGTGCACTTGAGCAAGGTCCTTAACCCTCAACTGCTCAGACATGCAATGAGATAAAAATGTAAGTCGAATTAGATAAGAGCATCTGCCAAGTACCGTAAATGTACTAAACCGTCCTGCGTGTTCATCAATAAGTGTACTGGATTGAAATTTGTCTGATTCATTGCTATTGTAATCTCATGTCGCTACCCAAAATTCTATTGCCCTTTATTTAATCTGTCCTTGTGCTGAACCTGAGTGTCAGCATGTCAAAAGCACAATTGATCATTGTTTTTTTTTTTTTCAAAACAGTTTTTTTTTTTTTAAACAGAACATGGGACAGTAGCTAACACACTTTGAATTAATGGAAGAGAAATAGTCTTGTCTAATTATCATAATTAAAATCTTTGTTTTAATGAAAATTGGTACAACTAATACAAGTATAAAATATTGATGTCACTGACAAACACTGTATATTTAGATGAGGCACCAGCAATCACAGACCAGAAAGTGTGAAAATAGTAGCTCCAAATACATTACATGATGCATTTCATTATGGCACTAGAAATTAAAAGTCTGTCCTGTGTAAACTAGATTTCCTCTCATCTCAGAGTTTGCATGTCACTATTAATACTACAAGATGTTATTGTGAAACAGATGCAGTGCTCAGTGCTCCATCTATAATTAGAGAAAGTGTGATGGTCATGTTCCTCCACTAAGTGCAATATCATGTCATGGCTTGACCCAGAGGGACTTGGAACAGGTCTAAAACCAATCTGGCAGTGACATTATCAGATGACTTTTAGAACTTCTTTTTCATTGTCACTTACAAGAAGTTGGTCAAAAATGACAAGAAACTTTGGTAACTGGCTAGTTTATTTTGGATAAACCTACAATATGAAACCTTTTATATTCACAATACAAAAGACAGAACAAAAAGGATAGAAACAAGGAAAAGTTTCTGTAGGGTGAAGTATATCAGTTACAGTTGTAATAATTGAAAAAAAAAAGTTTTCTACCTTGATTATTGGTAATATGGGAGGTAAAGTAAAAGTGTTAAGGTGTTTTTCATGTAAAATAGATAGACATGAAAGTAGATTGAAGCAATATGTCGGTGCATAATTTTTTCACTGAAATCATGTGTTGTGGCTTAAATGGTGACATATTATAGAGTTTTTCTTCATTTCATGATACACAGGAAAGACTGTAGCTAACCACCAAACCAAGATGCAAACTAAATGTATTATAATTAGCAAATATTAAGACAACCTATCATAACCCCAGAGATCTCTATCTGGTTATCACCCTTGATTCACTTTAATGCATGGACTTAAAAACCACTGGCATTGCATGAGCCTTTAAAAAAACACTTCATACTTTTTGTATTGTCCCCATTATCTTGTAAATTTAGTTTTTGGCCAGTTCCCTGGTCTGTCATGCCAGCTCTGGCCTGTCATTTTTCGATGACATCTTACAGCAAGAGAAAAAGTGAAAACTAACACCTGCTTCCTCTGAGACATGTACAGTCAGCCAACTGTATCTTATCAAATTTCTGCTCAAATTTCTGTGTCAGGGTAGCGTAACACACTCAGAGGAAAGTGATATTGACCATGTTCCACATACCTGAGCTTACAGATGCCCATGATGGAATAATACAATAAAAACAACTTTCAGCTGAATATCTTGGTCTCTTTACCCAGACAGAATGGCTGGATAGCTGTTGCATCATTAGGGTTCAAGATTTTGGTCTCTGGATGATAGGATGAACACTTTTCCACCTTTTGACCTCCATGATCCAATATGTTGTTTTTTTTCTCTCCACTATTTGCTTACATTTCTATATGATGTGCAGTAATGGGTCAGAGAGTTTCATACAGTTATTATTGCATTATTGCAGGCTTTACCTAATAAAGGCTGCTGTAACATTTATAGAGAAGAGGGAGCAATGGAAAGAACCCTCAATGATAGGGTTGTCAATGTTGTGTTTTTCAACCACAGCAGATTGGTTAAAAAAAAAAAAGTACATTCTTCGAAAAAGAACAAATTTAAGTCCAGACTAATGTCCCGATGATGTTCTGAATAATATGTATTATAAGTTCTTGCAAAGATTAGGAAGGTAAAAAAGAATACTATCTGTACAGCAGAAGTGTGTGCACCACTGTGTCCTTGTTTCCTATGTAAAGACTAAAGGAAACCTCTTGTGGATTTCAGAAATATTTGGGTTAAACATTTTGCTGAATCCTGGCAACTACTGCTTAATTATTTCATCCCTTCTGTGTATCACTGTACTCATCTCTGACAACAGGAAGCACCTGCTTTATTGAAGACCAAAGTTATTTAGCAAAGTTACAATTTAAACCCCTCAAAAGCTGATGATAGCTTGTATGCTGGACGAAATTCCAACTGCCTATTACAGGATTACTTTGAAAATGTATTAGTCATTAGCCATGTAGCCTATCATATAAGTCTAGATTGAAAGCATATTAGATGAATTATTTTTGTGAGGCTTTTGATTAAAATATAGGAATAAAAAGAGACATAATCCACAGATGTTTCAAAATAATATTTTAACAACACCTTTGTACTTTGGCATAAATTAAGACCAGAGTATCACTATTACACACTTTCATAAGAGTGTATGGCAATTCCTAAACAGATAAAATTAAAGTCTATGATTTTGGGGAGCTTTGTTACAGGATATTTAGAGGCAGATGGTGTTTATGCACTGCAGAATGGAGCAGACTTCCTTCTGTCACTTTGTTCCTACAGAGAATAAAGCCAATACAGTGTTCATGAATGGAGCAGGAAGAAAAGAGGTTGAATGGACTCTTTTGTGTTAAATTAACATTCAGACATTTTAGAATACATTTTTTTTGTTACACTTTCAAATATTAGTTGTACTTTTATAGAGCTTGAAGTATAACTGCCGGATACCGGATACTTTGAAGTACTTGCTTATATTGGAATTTTTTCCAGGATCAATAAAGTATCTACCTACGGTACTTTCCCACCCACCTACCCACCCACCCATCCATCCACCCATCCATCCATCTGCACCCATCCATCTGTACCATCCTGAGTTTTTTTGGTATATTTGTCACATTTAAATGATCAAGATTATCAAACACTTTTTAATATTTCACAAAGATAACACAAGTAAATACAAAATACTGTTTTTAAATAATGATTTTATTTATTAAGGGGAAAAAAAACTTGTGGGAGATTTTTGTCTTCCACTGTTAATGCCAGTTAAACTTTACTGCTAAAACACAAGCTATAACTTTATTCATACAAAACCAAAAGAAGACACGAAGGTCAGTCGATCTGGATGAAGTATGTAAGCTGTTCTAAACTAAGAGTTTATTGCAGCAACAAAGCCCAAGTGGGCCAACCGAAGTTCAAGAACAGGCAAAGAGCAGACTAAAAAAAAGACATTTAATGCAAACACATTATATACTGTTTGACCGTATTCCATATGAGTTTTTAAAAGTTTTATTAAGAAACTTCTTTTTGTTTAAAAGTTTATATGATTGTATTTAGTACTTGATTAATGTGAATATATTTGGTACATACTGTACGTGATTAGCACTTGGTTAATTTTAATATATGTGATTAAATATGTTTGACCTAAAATCATGCTAACAAGCTATCCCAACTTATCTGGCTCTATGTGAAAAAGTAATTTGCTCCCTTGCTAAATCATGAATGAATTGTGATTTTTGTAAAACTAAGTTGAATTTCACTTACCACTCCCAGGCCTGACTACTGCCAGACCTGCTGAATCAGAAAATCACTTACATACCAGTTTGATAAAGTTAAGCATGCTAAAAAAATCTAAGAAAACAACATGATCTAAAGAAAATCAAGAACAGACGAGAAACAAAGCAATTGTCATATATTAAACTGGAAAGGGTTACAAAACCATTTCTATCTATCTATCTATCTATCTATCTATCTATCTATCTATCTATCTATCTATCTATCTATCTATCTATCTATCTATCTATCTATCTATCTATCTATCTATGTCTGTCTGTCTGTCTGTCTAACTATCTGTCTGATAAACTTTTGAAGTCAAGTTTGCGATGAGTAATATTCACATTAGAAGAGGCTAACAGATGCCTTGTATGTCAGCAAACCAGCATGATCACATTTGCTGGATTTTCTGTGATTACTGCACTAAATGTGAAGTACCAGTCTCCTGGGGAAACAAGGGGACTGCAATCAGTGGCTTAAGTGAAACTTCAAAATACTGGATGAGTATGTGTGCTTAATAGAGACTGCCAAAACACTGCATTTGACATCTGGTCGCTAAACCATCTCTGAGAAGATTTGCAATTCAATCTGTCCAAAATGACCTGATATTACCTTGTGAAAGGGGTAACTGTTTGAACTTTGTAGATGGAACAATATTACCATGCAGTTAAACAAGCTTTCTGAATGACTATAAATTCTCAAGCCACATATATAAAGGTTATCTAGAAATAATATTTGAGAGATATTTTGCATGAGGAATATTTCAACTCTGAGACAAACAAAAGGGATTTTTTTTTTTACCCATTTCCACCTTAGTGACTAAAGGCCCGGTTTTACAATGAGCCAAGGAAATAGAATCAGCGGGTTTGAGACACATTTCACAGCAAGACAATAAGACTGGAGCCATGAAAAGGTCTGCAGTCTGGCAAAAGAACTTTTTTTGAAGGAACTGTGGGCTACCTAAACACAATCGGTTTTCATTTAATGGTTGTTTTATTTCTAAGACCCATTTCATCACACTTGTACAGTATGTTTTTTTCATTGCTTTGCATGATAAAGATTTAAATATGAAAATATAATTGCTAAACAAATCAAATTTAAAAGTTAAAACAGACACAATACAGGTTTCTAACCACAAGTTCACAGGTTAAATGAGGAACTGGAGAGGAAAAACAAGGGTAGCTAAATGTTGGCTTCAGTGCCAGGAACTTGCAGGTTTAATGAAGTCAGTGGCAAAGGTTCTTGTGACTGTGGAACGGAAGCATAGCTTTAGATGTTCTCCAATTGGTTCCTCTAATGACCAACAGTACTGACCTCTTCGTAAGCCCTCTCCATGGATACCATATTTCCACAAACCACTAGGCAGTCAGTCTAATCATACAACATTGACTCAGCTAAACCCTGGCTCACACACAGCCTTGCCTGTAGATTTTCATTTGAGCAGCCCTATATACTAATAGGATGAGACACTGCTCCATGAAATTACTTGGTATGAAGAAAATTTAATATTTAAGTCGTGTAAATCCATGCATATTTCATCTTATTTTAATAACTTAAAAACTGAAAGTAACAGAAAAGCAACCTCAAGATCTACAACAGCAATACAATATAAAAATGTGGTACCACTCAAAGAAAAAATATATTTTCACAACAATGTCATTAAAATGCTTCATCATCTCCTAAGTATTTATGGGAACAAAAGAGTACGCCAAACATGAATGCAAAGTGCTCCAATTTTTTTTTTTTTTTTTTTACGTATAACTACCCGGATTGTGATTGAGATATGAATAATAAAGCTGATAAAGATGAAACCAGCAAAACCAGCTACAGAATTTGAATGGCTAGAGTTTGCATCGTCTGTTGTGAAAAAAGTGCTCCTTAACTATACCCTAAATAATGAAACAAAATGATATGTACACTTTGGTATTTTTCAGTTTCTATGTTGTGTAAATGCTCATGTGTAAATCTTTAATCCTGTATAGCTCATCATAGTTTTTTTTTTTTTGGGAAAAATATAATGC
This sequence comes from Clarias batrachus, assembly GCA_003987875.1. NCBI lineage: Eukaryota > Metazoa > Chordata > Actinopteri > Siluriformes > Clariidae > Clarias > Clarias batrachus. The sequence continues at coordinate 786,223 of QMIH01000054.1, forward strand.
AATTTTTTTATTTAACTGTTTTATATTTTAATATTGATCCTTTGCATTTAGTGCATTGTTGTATATTCACCTTCAACTGAGGCCTCTGTGATTTGTTCAGATGGAAAGTAATAAAAATAATTGAACAGATTAACATGGAAAGACTTGACTGTTAATAACCAGAACAAATGTGGAGTCATGTAGTTATTGTAGTCATGGTACAAATATGCAGTGGATTAATCAAAACCATATATGCAACGCATTACATTTTTTAGTAAATTGTTTGTGTATGCCTTGTACTGTATAATGAACAAACCACATCTCGGGTGTGATGTTGAATAGGTCAGCGTGTAGCTGTGGTTGATTTTTTTATTTTTTTTGTACATACCACCTCCCTAATCAAGACAAACCTTAACATTCTTCAGTTGAAACATTATGAATCATTTTTATAAACTGATCTTGTTATTACCTTTGTGTTGATCTTGGTTATTTTTCAGTCATGTTAAAACGATACAACTTGCTCAGGCAAACATTATGTTGGTGAGTCACTTGCTTTGGTGAGCAATAAACACAACACTTATAAAAGCTGGAGTGGTACTGTAAGTGAATAGGCGTGAATAGACTGCATTTATGAACAATTACACAAAGAAATTTAGCTGGAAATTGCTGGCAATAAAGAGTGTGATTAGATGGCCTGATATTACTACTTTGCCCCCTACAAGTGTAAATGAGCCTCGGATGCCCAGGATCCTGTGACCAGTTTACTGGGTTAATAATTGATCACTAATGTTGATGTGTTATTATTGTGTTAATGTTATGGCTGATTGTTATATATTTGATATTTATGAAAATGGTAACAATAATGTGTCTTGCCAAAACCTGATAACTTTGATCATTTAAACTTAGAGTTGCAATATTCATAGCTATTAAGTAAGATCTTAGGAACATTCTCCATGAGATAAAGCTAAGCAGTCATCTTCCCAAAGGGCGATATATACTAAAGGTTAAAAAGAAACAAAATCATCATCTATCACTGGCAGGTAACAGGTAGTGAACACACATTTTTTATACATTTAGTGCACGCACTTGATAAGAAAAAGAGACTTGTACCAGGAACAGGATTGCATCTTTATTATTTTGAAAAGACATGTGTTGCAAATTTAAAGGTCACAACTTGCCAATTTAAGACATTTATGGACATTTATGGATTTATGGAACCAAATCTAAACAGAAATGAGTCAACAACAAAGCTTTAACATGATCCTCGTTTAAAGGCTTTTCATTCATTAAGAACCCAAAAAATGCTGAATAATTTTGACTAATCATGTTTGCATCTTTTCCTTATAATAGCTTTTGTGAAATTCTAATGAAACAGTGAAGATGATGTACAGACCTCATATCTGTATATATATTTACTGTAAATGCTGCTACAAAATGGTACTGTCGCAAACTAATACCTTTGAAAGAATTTGTTACTTTGTTAATAAATTAGAAATTTGGCTTATTTTGGCATTGCTTTTTCACTACAGCAAAGTTTAATTTTGGTCTTTAAGACAGACTGGTAAGGGAATTACATTTTTATTACTGCTATTATCTATGTCATAAACTTAATTTTGTGGGTGTCCCACATCATTAAATATTAATGAATAAAATTACAAAGTGTTGCTCATTAATAAATTGGGGGCAGTGGTGAAGTCAGGGGTTCAAGCCCCAGCACTGCTATGCTGCCACTGTTGAGCCCTTGATCAAGGCCCTTAGTCCTATCTGCTCCAGGGGCGCTGTATTCTAGCTGACCCTATGCTTTGCTATGACCCCAGCTTCCTAACTGGGATATGAGAAAAGATTATTTCACTGTGCCATAAGATACATGTGACAAATAATTAAATCTATAGTTGTTAATAGTTGTTATCCTTGACAGATTAATATGATCTAAAAATCATCAACTATCACTGGCAGAATACAACACTACATAAATGACTGGTTTTGAAAAGTAACTTCATGATGGAAACAATAACTGTACTTAAAATCAACCTTGACATGGCATTTGAATGAGGCCCTTATTCGGAGTAACTTATAGAATTCTCTCTCAATGAGGACACTAGATAATGGACAAAGAACCAAAAACTAACGGAGAGGTAAAATAGTAAGAAAAACATATAGACAACACATTAAAAAATTTATACTTCAGGAGTAGGTTCAGTAACAAAGCTGTTCAGACATCTGATTAACAAGTAACAGACCGTTCCAAACAATACTACAGAGAATTATCAATAACAGTGTCAAGAATTTACTTCAACCTATTCAAGTAGACAAGTACACAAATTCTACCTTAGCAGTAAAGAATAACTTCAAGATGGAACAACCTGTGATAGAGAAATTCTAAGAAAAAACACTTGGTAAACTAAGAAGGAAAATCCTCTTTTTAGGTAATATGATGATGATAATTAATAATAATAATAATAAAAATAATTGTAGTAGTAGTACTGTAGTAGTTGTAATAGTAGTATAAGCAATGGTGGTGGTAGTAGTAATAGTATTACATTAGTACCCATTTGAATGCTTAGTGATGCTTAGTGAAGATGTGCTTATTGGTTTTAGCAAATGGCATGTATTTTTATTAAATGTACATTTGAATGAGGGAGACAGCCTACCTTATTAGATTTACGTAACTACAGATGACTGAAATTGTTTAGAGAGGGGTTGGTTAAAAAAAAAAAAATAGGAGCATTGCCACCCTTTAGCAGCTCCAGGTGCTATGTTTTGGCTCACAAATGCCATAGTAAAATATATTAATTTATTCCCCCTGCACTTACTTCCCATTCATTTATTCCTCCTGCAGTGTGGGTGCACAAGGTGAAAACATAATTTGCCTAATGGGACAAAACATTGAATTAATTTTCATTTGGGATACAAAACTTTTCAATGCTAGATGATTATTTAATTATTACTAATAATAAGCAAGAAAGTAAACAAAATACTGCATGTAAATATTCTAAAAAAAATATTAGGACATGACGTTAAATCTTACAATAAAGTGGAATAAATTTCTGCTTAATGTTAGAAAAACAGTACTTTTTGCAAAAAAAAAGAAGCTTTTTTTTATTATTTCAGTAAAAGCAAAGGCTTTTTATATACCAATACCTGCTCATCAGGGACAATCTGATCATTTTGATTCATACGCATTTTCCCACATTTCATCCACTTTCCATACTTTTCTTTTGATTCTGTAAAGCTGTTTTGCGACAATGACCTTTGATAAAAGCGCTTTACAAATAAAATTTAATTGCATTTGAACTGCTGACCAGGATGTCACCGGTTCGAGCCTCGACTCCACCGGGTCGTCACTATTCGACCCTTAAGCAAAGTCCTTCACCACCAAGAGCACGTTCACAATTGTGCATTGAGCTGATGACCAAACTGTAAATAACTGCCACAGGCACGTAGATGGAACCATTCATCCATTTATTGATGAATAAAGAGTTAAACTTTATATTTAGCCTGGTTCTAATGATCATGCATGAATCTCGTAAAATACATGCAATCCTCAAAGCATTTCTGTTTAAAAATGTCTTATATCTCACCTGTGTGAATAGAAATGCAACCAGCTTTAAAATACTTATATGATATATGTTAAATATAGCACAATAAGACTTTTTTTCTATGCGAATAAAATGTAATGTAAATCCAAAAAATATTATTAATAATATTAAAAACAAATAAAAAAACATTAAAACTAATGTTTTCGTGACCCTTTTGTGAAGTTAATTTGATAAAAAAAAATAGTATTACAAACTTACAAAATCTAGGACACATTTCCAATGAACATGTATTGCTTCCCTGGACATTTTAGAATCTTGATAGAATTTTTCAAATAGAATGCAAATACAGAAAAGCTTTTTTTTTTTTTTTTTTAATGATTTATCACATTTTAGAAGTTATTCATCCTGCTTGTCATCAGTAACCTGAATAATAAAAAATCCTTCCTTTTTTTTTTGGCACTGATTATTTTAGAACAAAAATGTTTCACACACTGAGGTGCTTTCTGGTAAGTTTACCTGAGCAACAAAGCAAGATGCTGGAATACGAAACAATAGTTAAAAGTTAAAAAAATGAATACAAATTTATTAAAAGTTAAAATGATCACTATTGTTCGCTTTTACATAAGCTGTAACTACCTTGCTGTGCCTTTAACAAATCTCATTGGGTGCGATTTTGTCTTTTAAATAATCACAAAACCACAAGTCCACTCTAAAGCAGAATTTTCCAGCTGGCATAGATTGCACTCGGTATTTCTGTAAGATATAATGAAAAATATTTCACTCAAAGACCTCAGGAAGACTGCAACGCTGCAAGTGCACCATTTGGGACTGGGGAATTTAAATAAGATGAATAGGTCCTTCAGTGCCGAGTCACGCTTCTGGCATGTGGCCTCTAGGCTTGACCATCCAATACTTGACAAGAACATATATTTTTTAATAATAATAATAATAATGATTATTATTATTATTATTATTATTATTATTATTATTATTATTGTGATATACAGTAAAAGCTTCTCACCTCCAGGACTTGCTGCACATCTAAAGTTGTAATGAAACCTTTGCTCGACTTGTCAAACTTATAGAAACGCTTCTTATATCTGGAAGAGTTAACAGAGAATTAGTGCAGGTTATAAACACACAAACACACACACACACATACACACACAGACGCACACAGAGCGTACCTGGCCACTTGCTCGGGTGTGAGTGAGATCTCAGACGTCTTGGTGAGCTGTTCAGAGCGAGCTTTGTAGCCCATCTCCTGGTACAGAAACTGTTTAGCTGCCTTCAATTCTTCCTGCAAAACACACACACAAATGACTACATATACATATACAGCATATACTCTTTAAGATAGATTATAATGCATTATAATGCATCATAAGCATACGTATGATATTGAATATTTAATTATTTACAGCGTTCAGCGTAAGACGAGTAAGTGCTGTATGTACAAAACTTTGTACACTCTTAATACAGAACGTCATAATGTCAAGTTACATAATGCATTACAGCATCTTTTTCCCATGAGACACTAATGCAGCATTATGTCATGTCGGAATATACAGGTTTAGTTATTAA
>QMIH01000054.1:791336-811738 GCA_003987875.1 Clarias batrachus
TATTATTATTATTATTATTATTATTATTATTATTATTATTATTATTATTGTGATATACAGTTTGATTCTGTAAGCCAACGCACAAAGTGCATTTATGCCTACACACACACACACACACACACACACACACACACACACATAGTGAAAGCAGAACACACCAAGAAAAGTAATTAAAATGTTCCCTAAATGCAAACAGAGACCAAGTGATGCCGTTTTCAATGATCTCAACTTCACAGAAACCTTTAATAAAACCATAGAGAAGGATACCTTGTGTGAATGATGCTTAGATCTTATTGTAAATGATTGTGTATTCTCATGCAAATACAGCATTAAAGTTCTGATCATGTGTTTGGAAGCCACATTAAGTTGTAAATCGGTGGTCTGTAGAAGACTGTTGAAAACCAATTAACTATGATGAATGTAGTGCAGAAATATGAATGCCTTCAGGTATACTGATAAAAAGGTCCTTGTGGAAAATGTCATGCTGAAATTCATCTCATTTAGTGCTCATTCGGTTATTCCTCCTCCCCCCTCCCAGTTTTACCTAATTACCTACCTGCCATGTCTTGCAAAATGACATATTTGTAATAAGAGAGGGGTGTCTTTTTTTAAATTATCCATTTCAGAAATGTTACTGAATCTCATCTGTGGCCTCATGAACCATTCCGTAAAATGGATCTTCATATAGACAGCCGGGTAGAATAGTTACAACAACAAGGTTCAGACAACAAAATATAGCCTTTGTTCTGTTTTTCTTTGTTATGCTTTTACACAGTATTTGTGAAAGCGTTTCATTTATCTAAAGATGTTCTATCATGAAGAAGTTTTTAATATATGATTAAAACAACCATTGACTGTTGATATGATCAAACTTCAGTTTTAGCTTCACAGAAGGCAGCCATTATCTGCTTCAGACTGGCAATTACATTCAGAGCAAAAGTCATTACAAAAGATTCGATCTTTCTGAGAATGTTGTCAGTAACATTTTAAGCAATTTCCTGAAGAACCAATTTCAAGAAACTGTAGTGGCTTTTGTTGCCAGTGTGTTTTTTACCCCCAAAAAGAAATAAATAATGAAAAAATAAAACAAAACAGCAAATGTTAATTGAGTGAAATAAAAGGAACGTTCGTTCAGCATTTAATTTGTTTCTTGAATTAAATGTACGGATTCATACAGCACTTGTACAGGAAGGTTTTCACTCTGTCCTTCTCAGAGAACTTCATTGTTTGGACATTATACTGTATACTGTAAGGTTTTTTTTTTCATTTAAATTTCAAAATAGCATATCCTCTCTTTCCGTCGACCGATTATGATAAAAACAAAGCATTTAGTATTTTTTTATGTGATGTGTGCACAAACAAACGGACAAACAGACAGACAAAAATTCAAAAAAACCATCATGATGTGTATTATTACTCATCTTATGTCCCCTCCAAACAATTTTTCCACAAATATCTTCAATGTACAGATCAACAGATGCCAACTTTACAGTTTTATTACTGTATATGTATAGAACATTGCCTGTCCAAATAAAAAAGTCACACTCCAAGATTACACTCAGTCATCTTTAGCTGTGATTATAGCACATAATGTGGTGGCAAGTTCGTGTGTGAAAATGATGCTCTCAGAAACACTTTTTTGAGCCCAGTAATATGGCCATGACATCAGGGATGAAAAACTCCATAGATGTGATACCCTGGTCATTCAGCACATTCAAGTCATCAACTGACTTCATTTTATTGCCACATAATGTTGCCAGGCCTAGACCTGAGCAACTGAAACATCACCAAATGATAATGTTTCTGAAAGCTTGTACAATGGCCATTACGCATGATGGGTGCATGGCTTTATGCACTTTCCTTCTTGACACTTTTATGACACTCTTATTGCTCGGGGATAGGGTCAATCTGAACACGTCAGAGCTCATGATCAAGCTATGGAAAATAATAATGACTCCATATGTACTCCATACAGTATAATGACTAATAATGGTTGAGTCTCGTTGGATGTGTGTTAGGAAACCAGCAACAACATAATAGACACATTGAGAACCTGACAAGTACCGCAACCTTTTTTTCCCCCATTTTGACTCCCACTGTTTTATTTTATACTTTTTAGAATACAGTGGGAACGTCATGGTCCTTATCAGCATGTGACTGGGCATTTTGGAAATAATCACGGATTATTTTTTGGCACTCAGTTCACAAAATGCCATGTTTAATTAACATCCACAGAATGTTAATGGGAAGCAATAGTACATGTTGTTTTGTAATACTATTAGATTAAGTCGGTGAAGGAATGATTATTTATAGCTGCTATAAAAGAAGGGAAGATTTTAAGAGGACGAGTTAACTATAAATGGACACGTACAGTAGCATGTTATCATTCTTTTATGCATTGAAAAATGCATTAAAGCCGTACAACAAATACACCACAAATACTGTACAAATACAGTGGTGGCTCAGAGGGCTAAGGCACTGAGTTACTGATCGGAAGATCGGCGGTTCGATTCCCAGCTCAGCCAGGTTGCCATTGTTGGGCCCTTGAGCAAGGCCATTAACCCTAACTGCTCCAGGGGCGCTGTACCTTGGCTGACCCTGCGATCTGACCCCAGTTATGCTGGGATATGCGAAGAAGGAATTTCACTGTGCTGTAATGTATATGTGACAAAATAAAGGCTTTACTTTACTTTACTTTTACTTACACCACTGGTGATGAGGATTTTTCTATAACTCTACTGTATGTCTTTGTCATCTTTGATTCTAAACATATACAGGAAAACATTTGAGTCTTTGCTAGATATAGTTCTAAGGGATTAGAGTTTTGAAAGGCAGGAGGGCGCAGGCAGGTTTGGCTGCAGAATCTACGTTGCTAGCTAATCCACTAATATATTCTATGCCACTGTGTCCAACTCAGATACTGACATATATGTATTGGTAGCACAATCAAATGAAATAAATTTCTATTGCGAAAACTGTGTCAGCCATGGGGTCTAGTGAGGGAATATTAAATGTCACTTAAACAAAATCCAGGAGAATATTGTTATGCTGATAGAATGCTGGCGTAAACAGAATGTTATGCTGGCTGTGAGAAGCTGAGGATTTGCCAACTCATAAACTCTTCATGGAATGTTATGATTAGAAAACTTGAGGCATGGATAGCAGTGTGTGGTGTTTTTATTTCCTCTTGTTGCTGATGTTGATTTCCCTGCTTATGAGTATGCCGTGTCAAAGCACACAGCGTGTCACAGCACACAAGACAATATTAAAATTATTAAAAGTAATCTTCACACTCATACCAAAAGTAATAATTGCTATTTAAGTGATTTTAAGATCTGTTTTTGGGCATCATAATATGCTCATGCACACAGTAACAAACATAGAGACTTTATCAGAGCTGATTTTTTCACTACTGTATTTCACTTCACTATTTCTTTACAGTTGCAGATCAAATTACTAAATCTGGATTCTAATCTGTTGTGGCATACAGTATGTATATCATTATCTTTATAGCATTATCTGGTTTTATCACCAGCTTCAGGTTTCATTATATTTAAAATGTACTGTAAATGCCAGAACCAATTTCCCTTAGCAATTTTCCCTGAAAACTATTCAACAGTTGGACTAACTGCCTGTTCCTTACTATTTAAGTCATGCACATGACTCAAGCAAAATATATTCTTGCCTATTCATATCTCACAGAGCATCTCCACGGTTACAATTCAACTTGCACACTCAGGTCCTTTTGTTCTGCTCTACTGCTGATAACTAATTAGAGAGGGAAAAAAAATCCCTGCAAGCTCCATTATTACATTATTGTCACCTTACAGCTGTGTCAGAAATCATATCTTAGAAATAATATATTTAATAACATTCATTCTAATAGCTTTGTATACTGTATGAAAATAATGGTGGTTGTAGTGATGTTGGTGATAGTGATATTTTGTACACTACTTTCTTCAAGTTCTGCAAACAGAGAAGTACATGTACAATATTTTTCCTCTTAATTGTCTTATGGTCTTCTTGTATATTGCGCAGAAATTTGTTGTTTAAAACATTATAATAAAAAAAAATCCCTATCAACTAGGATAATGTAAACATGATAGAATGTTTGAAATAGTATCATATATCCTAGGGCAGTTTACTGTGAATGCCTAATTGAATAACTTCCTTATAGAAAGGCCATCACAAATTGTACGACTTACTAATCTTTGGACATAAAATCTGGCAGAAATACATACATGGCCAAAAGACAGTATTGGTCATGATTTCATGTTTTTATAACATATAATACAGAAAATGTGTGTGCCAACAAAGCTACTTCTAAAGTTTACTGTATGCAACATAGGAATGACCAATCTTGATTTACCAAAAAAATATGCTTCTAGAATCATATGACCTGTAAAAATTGTTCCTTAAAAAAATTTTTTGTTATAAGCGTAAACACCAAAAATCTGTAGTGTCCGTAACCATGTCAAGTTCATGTTGCAATATCTTAACAATTATGAATTTTAGAACAATACACTTTTTATGGGTTTATGTATCACTCACTCTCATTCATCATCTATACCGCTTAATCCTGTATTCAGGGTCACGGGGGCCTGGAGCCTATCCCAGGAGACTTGGGGCACATGGCAGGGTACACCCTGGACAGGGTGCCAATCCATCGCAGGGCACAGACACACACACATACACTCATTCACACACTATGGGCAATTTGGGAACACCAATTAGCCTAACCTACATGTCTTTGGACTGTGGGAAGAAAACGGAGTACCCGGAGGAAACCCACCAAGCACGGGGAGAACATGCAAACCCCATGCTCACAGAGACGGGAATTGAGCCTGGCCTGGGATCGAACCCGGACCCTGGCGGAGCAAGGCGACAGTGCTAACCACTACACCACCGTGCCGCCGGGTTTATGTATTTTCATGTGAAATCTAAATTGGACAAGATTCATCTGAATGACTATTCAATTCAATTCAATTCAGTTTTATTTGTATAGCACTTTTAAGAATTGCCATTGTCGCAAAGCAGCTTTACACAATCAAAAGAATTATTTAAGTTTGCATGAAATGTGTACAGTATAAGAATCAAAAATGGTCAGATAGTACCTGATGAGCAAGCCGACGGCGACCGTGGCAAGGAAAGACTCCCTGAGATGGCAGTATTAAAGAACCTTGAGAGGAACCGGACTCAACAGGGAACCCATCCCCATTTGGGTGAAACAGAAATTGGGAATTGATCTGCAATTATACTGTGTGTTAGGTGGCAGGCAGTTCAATATAATTAAGATCTTTAAAAGATTTGAATAAAAAAAAAGATTACATACACTACATAAAAGGCATGACATTTTTATTTAGCAAATGTGTTTCTTTTTATCTGATAAAAATATAAATGTGTATGCATATTGTTCCAAAAACAAAGCATGGATCAGGAGATTGCCATTAAGTACTACTGTATATTATGAAAAATGGTGTCATATGATCCTGTCGAAAAACTCAGTTTTTCACTTAGGTGAGACACTTTTTAGCACCAATACCATATTTTGGCCGACAGCATTTTCTTTTTGCAGTTCTGTAGGACCAACTGTACAGAACACTACATTTGCCCTATATCACAGTAGTTTTGTTTTGTTTCCAAAATATTTTTCCTCTCTAGAGTGCTGACTGCAAGACTGCTGACTTTCATTATTTACCTGACTACAGGTCAACACAACTGCTGTGGTATACATGACTTCTGCATATTTATCGTGACTGGTCATGGAAGTCCGGCTCAAGCCACTGGCTCATATTATAGCCGTGAAACAAACCTTACCAGTGGTCTCAGTTCTCATCAGACATTTCTTGTGCTTGAGTGAAGCTCCCAAACAAGCAACAAGTTAAATTCATTACTGACTCTGAAATTCTACCCTTCCCTACTTGCATGGAAATAAACGTATTTGTTTTATACGTTTGATACAGTTTGATTTCTACTTAGGTTCAAATAATAAAATAAAATCCTTGAAGGTCATGACAAACATTCAAGAAAAAATGTTATCTACCTACAGTACAGTGACCTATAAGTGAGATCCATTGGTAAAATAAACATATAAATAATTTCCACAAATTCATACTGAGTGAAAAAGCAATGGAATTGGAAAGGCATTTTGATTTCATGCTTGTTTTGCAACTGTTTAAAGCTGCTCTTACATTATGTGGCCAGTATGTGGACACCTGCCAATAACACCCATACTTTGTGGGCCTTCCACAAACTGTTGCCAAAAAGTTTAAAGCAATTGTATAGAGCATCTTAGTAAGCTGTAACTTCCCTTTACTGGAATTAAGATGCCCCGGCTTCCTCCAACATATATCAGTCCCTGACCTTAATAACGGGGCAAATCCCCACAGCCATGCTCCAAATTCAAGTGCAGACCATTTGAGGATAAGTGGAAGGTATTAAAACAGCAAAGAATGGACTGAGTCTGGAGGAGGATATTCAAAAAGCATTGTTGTGATAGTGAGCTGTCCACTTTTGGCTGTATAGTTTTGGCAACTACAGTAACTTCCTTTGCATATGTTGCTGAACATTGAATGTCCCAATGTGTTTTATTCCTTAAATTAATGTATGTGAGGAAACTGCATATAATTTTATTAGTAATAACCACAACTAATAAGGTAATTGGGATTATTGAAAACTTTGTTTAATGTGAATACTAAGCTGAGAATTTACATAGTTATGCTTTAATTTGAACAAATACTAAATACAGTGTATAGAAAAATCTAAGAGTGTCATCACACCATAATGAATAAGTACAGATTTATCTGGAATTTTTTCATGATATCAAAAATCTAAAATCTTAAGCATCGGGTGTACGTATATGTGACTATAAAACTGAGAAAAATCTTGGAGTAAACCTGCATACATGGTTATTAAGGTTTTTATTTATTTCAATAATTGCTTATGTGAGTTTTATATGTCACTGTGAACACCACTATTTGAAGTATTAGACATTACAATTATCCGAATCAATAAATATTGCCATTATAAAAAAATATATACTTGTCCGAGAGCTTGGGTACAAATGCTTAGATCTGAAAACCCTGAACTAAACAGTGTATTGATGTGGAATTTATAATTGCTAGTCAAACATGTTCAGACACACACACACACACACACACACACACACACACACACACATGCAGGCACACAATCAAGAACAGTTATTCAAACCTTATCGAAATAAATGAGAAATAAAATTGTCATGTATCATATAGAGTGAGAGAACTGTAAATGAGGCAAGTACAATTCAGTGAGAGGTCAATTCAACTGTAACACATCTCCACATTAAAAAAAAAAAGTAAGGATAAAAGGGTTTAATGTTTATTGGATTTAAGAAATTATTTCATACTATAAAATATTATTGCAAAACTAAATAGATGAGATTGCATCATTATGGAATGTTTAGCATACACAGACAAGCAAGAAGTAAATAGTAACCCATAGTTTAATTTTTAAAAAAAATGGTGACAAATATAATACATAGGTTTTATGACTACTATTTGTTTCCCTTTTTATTTAGATTGAAATTTTCCCACCATTAAGCATGTCTTAATATGACAATTCCAAAAAATAATATTGGTCAATGTTAGTATGGACAGTCCCAGAGCTTGCTAGGAATCTAACAGAATAGAATAGCTAGACATGTTTAAAAAAAAAAAAAAACACTTTCTGCTGGTAGCAGAATTATAGTTCACTTTAAAGAAAAACATAAAACAGCAGTGGCATTATGTCCTGGTTGACATGGGTCTTCTGGAAAATGTTTTTGTGCTGTTTAAAGGTCTGCTGGGAACAACCCTCTCATCCTGTGTGTGGGCAAATTGTTTTAAAGTTGTTAAAGGAAAGTCAACAAAGGATCAGTGTATTAATAGATAACAGATTTTGCAGCTATTATGAATGTATTCTAAAACTGTGGGTGTTATTTTTTGCATGTGGACAATTTGGGAAACACATTAACATCAAAAACATTATTCAAAAATTACATTTACAGCATAGGGATGGAATAAGCAACACATTTACACTATTTAATAATCAAAACTGATTAGAAGTCTGCCTCTAGAAAGTATCTAGTCATTTAATGACAGGATTACATGGTATAAACCAATAATTACGTCTTTCTAATTACACTTTCAACTTTTCAACCGATTCTCAACTATCTCTGACGTGTTTGTGGTATTTTTTAAAAATTAATTTGTTGTTCTACTCGCGTCATTTAGAATGTGATGGCCACACAAAGTCCTCATTGTTCATGTATGCACATTCAAGTCCACTCTCATTCGCTTCCTGGTTACATAAAGGTCACGCAAACTGTTCCCATTATATTAACAATGGCTCCACATTTTCCGGACAGACCTTGTGAATATATACATTGTATGTGTAAACAACACTCAAGATGTGAATAAAGTCAAGACTTTCAAATTTAATTCAGGAATTACAGACATTTTCACACACGCGCACACACTTTTTTGCATGTGTGCCCATAAATAATGGAACAAATGGCTGGCAAGCAGTTGTAGCCCTAATCAAACAGAACAAAATACAACATCAAGCAGATGAACACAAAATCAGAGCCATGGCAAAAAAAGTGGAAGGGGACAATACAACAGTTAACATTCTTAAAAAAAAAAAATTACTGGAAAGCTCAGCAACAACGAAAGGCCTGAAAGACCATGGATGATAGCAGAATGTCCATGGAGAAGAAGAAGCCTTTTATAACATCTAACAAAGTCAAGAAGACTCTTGCTGAGGTAGGCTTGTATCAGAATGATGGGAAGAGAAAAGTGCAAAGAAGGAAAGGAACAGCTCATAACTCAAAGCATACCACGTCATCTGTCAAACATTGTGTTATGTCATAAGTATGTTTGGTTGCCAATGGGGCAGGATCATTTTTGTGTTCATTGATGACCTGACTGCTGATAAAAGTATCAGGATGAATTCAAAACTGTATGAGCCTATACTCTCTGCGTCGACGATGCAAAACTGATAGAATGCCACATATTCTAAATGGATAATGACCCAAAATATACATAAAGATACCCAAGCTTTTCTCTATTCTCTATTACAAAAATTGAGCATGCTTTTCACTTATGGAAGACTGACAAGACTGAAAGCAGAAAGGCCCACAAATAAGCAGCAGCTGAAGACAGCTGGAGTAAGGGTCTGACAAAACATCTTGAGGGAGAAACTCAGTATTTGGTCATACCCATAGGTTCTAGAATTCAGGCAGTTGTTGACTGCAAAGTAAAGGCAATCCTTATGTATGCAATTATTAGTTCATTTCATTATTTATGAACCCTCAAAATGGGGGTGTGTGTTTATATGAAAATGGCTGGAGTTCCTGAATGGTTAAAGTCCATGACTTAAAACTGAAAGTCCTGACTTTACTTACATTCTGAGTGTGTCCTTACAAATTTAATGGTGGTACTGTATACAGAGACCAAATGGCAAAAAAAACCTATCTTTGTTCCAACATTGATGGTTCTGACTGAATATACTGCTTAAAGCAATAAGTGAACTATTTTTTCTGGTTTTTCATGGATATGCATGTGGATATCAGGGTTGTCTTTTTATTGTTTTGCACAGTATATTTCTACTCTTTGCAAAGTATCAAAAGTGTGTCAGATATAATGGATTAATTCAAGAAGTGATGGAGATAGAACAAATAGTTATTAACCTTTTGGCTAATAATTGGCTAGGTATCCAAAGGTTGGTTTGTTTTGACAAAATTATTTTAAAAAATCTTCTCAGCCATTGTGAAGACAAAACACATTTACATTTTCTAAAGAAACACATTACTAAAGGAGCCCTTTATGGTCGAATAACATACTTAATACAACGACTGCAACAATGTGAGAGCACATCTATGTCTCACTGAACATATTCTATGGCTATAACACAAACCACGCACAGTATTAAAGTTCTCTTGTAAATGGCAAAAGGAACCATGAGGGAATGAATAACCCAATCAAAGCACAGTGTTTAGGTACCATGGTACCACATAGGCACTTTGGCAAATACATCTTAACTAAAATGAAATGAAATGAAATGAAATAAAATAAAATATAGATGTGGCTTGTGACCATATGTTTACTTTTTTGAGCACGACATTAATAATGACATACTGTAGTGATATCCTTGATTTAATACCGTTTAAATCCATCACATTTCACTTGAGCTACAGCGTATTATCTAGTGAATTTTATGAATAAACAGACAATTGACTGTCAACAAAACACCAATGTACAATTAAGCATACAGTCTAGTTGTCTGTTTAGAGCATATTTTGAAATACCTCCGTTCACCCGCAGGTGTGTTTTCTATCACACACAATGGCTGATACGGTATATATAAATAAACCAATTCTACATCTTAAAAAGCACAGAAAGGCCTGAAACTATTACAAAAGAGTAATTGGAAAAGGCAGTTACTTTTTTTTTTTTTTTTTTTTACAATCCCCTTTCCCGATTTTTTTTGCCAATATCTGCATTTACACAAATATTTATTTGCAGAAATATAATAGATTTAAATGCATTTTTATATAAAATGATATTTTGATAGCCAAAGGATTTTTAATTAATAAAAAAAGATCATGGTCCTGGGAGCACTGCCATTAACTATAGAGCTGGCTACAGCTCTCCCAAAAATGGGGCTGTCTTCTACCAGTGGGCATCCATTAGCACGTTTTGCTATTCCCACATTTGACCACTGGTTTCATTGTTGGAACATTGTCATGTACTTGTGTAATATTAGATATCTGCCTTTTTAAAATGCTGGTCACTCTTGGCTATCTCAAATTTATAATATATAAATTTCAAATGTTTTAAATAAGGACATAATGGTTTAATATTAGTTGTATGTCAGATATATATGTGTATATACTGTTCCATCTGCCCCCAATGGACGAGCTTCCATATATATATATATATAGAATGCAAGGTAGAGCTTTAATGAACAGTATTGGCAGTGAAGTTAGTCTATATATAAATTTTCTTTTCCTGAGTTTTCTCTGCTCCCTGCCAATCTCTGGTACTACCCTAGTTTCTCTATATGACCATTAGCACATAAATGGACAAATGAACTGACATAATGAAAGGAATTATGCACCTGCTGGGAAACAGAGAGACGGGGATTTAGCTCTGTAGAGCTTGTCTGCAAGAGCCACAAAAAAAACATTATTTATACTATTGTAAAAGCATACATGGAGGGGGAAAAAATCCCATAACTTTATATTATGCAGACAGAAATACTAAATATAAACACAGCGCTAGTAATTGCTAACCAATATTTACCCATATACAGTAAATCATCTTAAATGTTAGCCTTACTTGCATTTTTATCAGTGTGACCTGTCTATTGAAAGTCATACATTTTGAGCTGTAAGATTTGCTTATTTGGAATTGAGTAAAGAAAACAGCATTGTGTATTTGCTTGTGGAGCGCTCATGATGAACTTTAAGGCTTGCTGCTGTGCCATCCTGGCTGTGCCCCATTAGTTTAATCCATTCCTGACCCAAAGGGTTTGATGCAGATGCTACAGAACAGTACTTATCGTGTCCAAGTCTTTGCTAATTTGGGAAGTGCTTGGCAGAGACTTGAGATACTCCAAGTGCCTGCGGGCATCCTCTTGGTTGTGCCGCACATAGTAAATGACATAAGCAATCACCATGGTGAACCAGCCGAACATGGTCACAAACATGGCCACGTCAGTCGTCTTGTGATGAAAATTGCAGAAGTTGATGCCAGAGTCTAGGACCTGAATGACAGGTTTGCCTGCATACTCATCCTGCACAGCTGTATGGCAACTCACCTCACTGGCGGTCTCAGGGTCGAGTTCTAGCTCCCGCAGCACCTCCTGTAGCATGCATTCACAGTGCCATGGATTGTTAGCCAAGCCAATCTTGGCATGGAGTCGTGCAAAGGCCTCCTTGGGTACCCCACTCAGGCGATTGTGGGACAGATTAAGCATCCGCAGGGTCTCAGAGATGCCCTGAAAAGCGTTACCGTCTACACTGTCAATGGCATTGTGTGACAAATCAAGCTCCTGAAGGTGAGGGAGGTGTTTAAAAGCCTGGCTAGTGATCTTGGTGATTTGATTGGAAGAGAGCAGCAGAGCAACGGTGTCATGCGGTAGATCGGACGGGATGGTCTCAAGGTTGCGGGAGGAACACTGCACCACCACCAGGCTATTCCTATCTGTGCACAAGCAGCTCCTGGGGCATGCAGATGCCATGGTGCACAGTAAAAGCACTGCCAAATGCAATCTCAGTGGAAGAAAGAAATACACTGGAAGGAAGAAATGCTTCCTGGATGCAGAAATGCCCGCAGGGAAACTCATGGTTTCCACCAAACTAGAGTTCAAGGGCAGTCATTCTTACTCCATTTGAAGCACAACGAGCATTTCCCTAATGGCTTTTCTTTTTAGTAATCCATTAATTTAAAAGGAGAATGCTGACTTAGCTGGACAGTGGTTTAATGTGATCATTTTAAAGTTGTATATTATTGTTTATTGCAAGTGTCTAGACAGGGATCAAGGAGTTACGTGTTGGAGAGATACATGTTTGAGCCAGGTTTTAAGAGCTGTCAGAAAGCAGGTAAACACTGAAAGAAAAAAAGAAAAAAAAATGACACATTTGGTAATCTTAAAATCAAGTTACATGTGGTATATATTTCCAAAAGAATGGTGTATTGCCAGAACAAATTGTTAGTCATTAGGCATAAATCTATTACCCCAAATGAAGCTATAAGTTCTTCACTAAAGCTTTTTAGTCAGCATTAGCTGAGCAATCTTCCATTATTTGTCCATTATATACAGACGTATATACAATACACATCATATTAACAGTCTCCTGTAAATGGCAGAGGGATCATAAATAAAAAATAGACCTTGAGGACAGAAGCAAATGTAATCCTACACATTTCAATTATGCATGTTCAAGTAAGTTGGAGAATAAGAAATTTCTTCATATTGGAACAATTTTGTATCGGTTCATTTTTAAGAATGGTTTCTTAATGATATCTCCAAGGATTTGATATTTAGGAATACTGTTTCAAATCAGAATTTAGTACATTTCCAAGTTTCTGAGTATTATTTAATAGTAAGCACAATCAATGACATTGAAACAAGCTGTTGGAGAGAAGACTTATGGCTGTCTGCTCACTGCATGTGCTGTTCCATCAAGACACATTCACATTATGGATTACCTCATAGGACCACCCTTGTTTGTGTTCATGGCTATCTGTCTTGAAAATAACATGTGCTGTGCCATATTTTATCCCAGGCTTACTGTAAATATGGAAATGATTGGTGCTTTTTCCTTCATGCCTTCATGCACACAGAGGTTTGTCTCAGTGATTGAGTTTTTAACAACAAAGAAGAATAATTAACAACGAAGAATAATTTACGTTTGGTTTACCGCAAGGTATAAAATCCACTCTAACTCCATAGGACAATGCTGGCAATACAGGAAAGGATGATGTGAAATTAAATGAATTATAATGTGAAATATGACGGCCCACCAGCAAAATTTAAATGGATGTCTGCAGCACATTGCACATACCATACAGGAGACAGACTCTTAAAGCAAATAGATTTTTATGGCATACATTACATTTTTCATCTTTGCATATTTTTTTTTACCACTTTAAATACCGGAAGTATAGCCATAAATATACATTTATAAAACATTACAATAAATATTAAAGCTTTAAGAATGTAAATGTGCTCCTCCCAGTGGAATTATTATTATTATTATTATTATTATTATTATTATTTTATAATTACACTCTTTGATGACTTAACAAAGAAAAACCAAATTGATAGCTGTGGAAGGATGATTATTCTATGCAGGCATACATTATAGAGGAAAAACACCCCAGATTACACACACTAAGTATGCACACTGACAGACCTGTCTGCACTGGGACATTTTGAATGATTAATGTTTGCCTTATAAGACTATACACTGGAATTTCATGCATATTTAATTAACTGTAAGTTCAACTTTCCAATGGGGAACATCACAACAAGCAGAGCTGATTCACCTGGAACCTAATTCACATTCACATATAGCAAATAATATTCAAATACGACTATGCACAAGTTAAGAAAGTATCCGTGTAGCTAAGCAAATTAGCAAAGAAGAGTTGATGTATTTTAGAATAAAAAATGAAAAAAAAAATAAGACTCAGACAAAGATCTCATTAAACCTCTTTTAAAGTGCTTGATGACTAAATCCAGCACACACCTACACCAACTGCCATATTTCCAAGCTTTGACAAATCTCCTTGCTCCTGCAGTGTACAGGAAAAACACAATTTGTGTTTCTATTTCTGGTAGCTACTGTTACTGTAACTGATAGACAGTTAACTGTTTGGCATAGCTGACCACACGCTCTGTGATTGTACTTCACTGTACAAAAACATGCATGGGAAAACAACCCCATCAGTTTTAGAATTAAATCATAGGACATTAAATCCTGTTAATGTCCAAGCCATTCATCCAGTTAGGCTTAGTTAGCAGGACAAAACTCGTGATGGTACGAAGAAGGTTATGGCTCAAAACCTAGAGCCCTTTAGGGATTGTCTATTGTGGTTGTCTATTTTTTGGTGACCTTTAAATGGTCCATGTATAGTGCAGCTCTATAACAGAGAGTTTCCTTTTTGGATAAGGTCAAAGGAGAACCCTTAAAAAAGGAGAAGCCTTAATGCTTCTGAAGAATCCTAAATGAAGGGTTTCTGGAATAATTCTGGAACATTTGGAGTGATTTCAATTTCCTGGGTTTTGTTAGACAGCTTTAACACACTATTACACACTACTATTTACCACCACCAGCACTAATAATAAAAATAATAATAATCATCATCATCACAATAATAATAATAATAATAATTTATTATAATATAATTAATTTATTATTATTATTATTATTATTATTATTATTACAGTCGACCAAGCTGAATATCTTTCCATTTAGGAGCAATATCCTTAATCTTCAGGCTTATGTGCTGCACATCTTAACCATTATAAGAAACATCCTAGACACCATATGCCACTTTGCATTTACAGGTTTTATATATATATATATATATATATATATATATAACATTACACAGCATTATAATAATAGTATATTAAAGAAAGAAAGACACATACTGTTCCGTGCTGCAGATGACCGGAGCGACTCCACTACACTTGTTGCAGCGCTCCGTCGCTGCCTTTAACCGCTTTCTAATGTTCAAACGAGTGAGATCGAGGTGCTGTAGGAAATATTTCCTAGCGCTGATTGGCTACTGAGAGCCGCTCGCTCCACCCGCAAAGAACTCCGGGTACGACGGAACAGGCGCGCGCGCTCAGACGCGAAGCCGCGCGCTCCTGACCAGCATGCTGTGCAAATTGCTTGGGCAGAAGAAATCGGTTTACTCATGGTTGTGGATTCTCTTTTCTGAAAAAAAGGACCTCTTAGAGACTTCTTCACACTTGGACCATCACACTTGCGCAAACATTTCGGATGCGCAAATAACCTGTGTATATCGCTCCGTTTGAATAATAAAACTGGCGGTAAACAGATCGTCATCTCTGACTCTTAATTTCTAATAGGATTTTTTTTTATCATGGTGTATCAAGAATGCATACCTATTCTAAAGTGCGACTTAATGTGTGGTGCGTAAACGTGTTAATCATGCGTTAATGATTCACTTTCGTGATTGAATCTAAAATAGCCGCACCGTGTGTGATTTTGGCAGCTTATGTAATGACTCAGGATAATGCGCAGTCTGTCAGGAACAGCTGACAATCCGGTGCGCTGAGATCCAGCAACACTTTCAGACTCCTTGTGTGTTTCAAATCGCGTCAAAGTTCCCCCTCCAAACGCCACTTCCGAGTCATCTGATATAGTAGTGTTAATGGGACAGCGTGATACTGGACACAGCCTTGTGCAATAAATAACACAAATTATTATTATTATTATTAATAATATTAATAATAATTATTATTATTATGAATATTTTTAATAAAAAAATATACATATATACGTGTGTGTATTTTTATGGTGTCTTGGTGGTTAGCATTGTCGCCTTGCACCTCCAGGGTCGAGGGTTTGATTCCCGCTTTCGGTCTGTATGCATATAGTTTGCATGTTGTTTCTCTGTTTGGACGGGTTTCCTTCGGGTGCTCCGGTTACCTCCCACAGACATGCAGCTTATGTTAATTGTTGTTTTTAAACTGCCTGTAGTGTGTGAATAAGTGTTGGTGTATATGTGTGTGCCATGCAATGAATTGGCACCATGTCCAGGTTGTACGTCACCTCATGGGATCAGTGTCCTGGGATAGGCTCCAGGCGCCCTGCTGCCCTATATACAGAAATAAGTGGTATAGATGATGACAATTAATTTTAATATATTATTTAAATTATTATATGACACAGCGGCTTAGTGGTTAGCCCTGTCGCCTTGCATCTCCAAGGTTGAGGAGTTCGATTCCCGCTTCGGTACTGTGCTCAAGGAGTTTGCATGTTCTTCCCATGCCTAATGGGTTTCCTCCAGGTACTCTGTTTTCCTTCCAAAGACATGCAGATTAGGTTAATTGGCGTTCCCAAATTGCCCGTAATGTGTGAATGAGTGTGCCCTGCAATAGATTGGCACCCTGTCCAGGTTGTACCATGCCTTGTGCAATAAGGCTCGTGGGATAGGCTCCAGATGCCCCAACCCAGTATACAGAATGAAGTGGTATAGAAGATGAGTGAGTGATTATTATATTTATTATTATTATTGGTTACAGTCACAACCTGGTCAGGAATCAACATAATCACTCTACATAATCACTCTACATACAGTAGCTCATACTGAAATATGGAAAAATCTGTACACTTGAGTTATACAAGTTTACAAGAATTTTATTCCTCATGCAGTTTCCAGCAAAATGAAGATTAGGAAAAGACCAAGTGAGGATTTTCACAACCTTTAATTGTTTAGTATTTGTGAGCCTGTGACCATTAGAGCTTTCTCCTATTCCATTTACATATGGCAGGTTCCACAGAACAGTCTAAAAATGCATAAAGACAAGGCATATGTCTTGTCTCTCTAACCCGGTAATGGAATTTGTCAGGGTTCAGTAAAACACTTCCTTTGTGTTTAAGTGGCTCAGACATGTGGATCATGAGAATATGCCAAACACAGTTAAGTGTCGAGGCAGATGGTATATAGAGAACTTGCAGACTACCTTGTAAAAACTTCAATTCAGCTTACTCACATATTAACAAACATATATCATATCATATCATGTCATATCATATCATATCATATCATATCATATCATAACATTCTTAACATTTATAATTAATTCAGTGTCATTTAATAGCATAATTAATATTTTCCTCATGTCTAATCCGTTCTAATGAAGCACATATTCAAACAAAACTCTGATCAATTTGATGTAAAATAGATAAGTTTTTGCAGAAGGTTTTGAAGTCCCTGCCAGCTTAAGTGCACATTTCATTAAAGTAAAAAAAAAAAAATACACATACCAAATAGTAAGAGACTCTGGAATTTGTGTAAATATTTCCAAGATTCTTTTCCAAGAAGACTTATCTACTTTTTGCTCAAGTTTTTTGTCAGCAATATAATTTGTAATAAAAATGGTTGCAGCCTAGGTATTTAGATAAGTATACAAAATAAAAAGCATTATCACTAGTAGGCTCAAATGTTTGGACCACACAGTATGCAGTACAATATAAACACAGTATGTTTTAAACATTAAATAAAATGTGTGCCCAAGGTGCCAAGAGCATTACTGAGAATTCATCAAACCTATTCCTATTGCTCTTTGTAGGTAGGTGATTCATATATGAAACACCAGGTTTCGAGGTTTTAATACCAGTTTCCTCTCCACTCCTGTCACTTCATTTTTAATATTCCACCAGACTTTTGCATGAATATAATGTGTTTTACCCAGTAATAATTATTCTGTATTCATTCTATACTGTACATACTTTCCACTCACATATCATGGGGTACATAACTATTAGTGTGCATGTCTTGCTGTTCTTGTGGGTTTATTGTGGTCTGATTTATATTTATGTACAGCCTGTGTAAAGAACTACTGCTGTCAGTTTTTTAATAGTAAAACTGTATCGTTAAAAAAATTTCCACTGGTTGCATGGCAATAAACATTCCATTCATTTCATTCCAGTTGGCATACTTCACTCTCTGGGTTGGAATCCGAGCTGGCAAGTCATTCTGTATGGATGTCCTCCAGGCCTGGCATTTATTCGTTAAAGCAATTTTGCTGCTCATCTAACCACATCAGTTTAATCAAACAGCGAATTTAACACATTGCCAAAAGCAAATATCTTTTGAAAAATTGAGCAGTTCATCTGTCAGAATGTGGGAAAATCCTTGGAAGTACGAAAGAAGAATGACTTGTTCAACATGTGAGTACGACAGCACATTATGTTAAAATACACTATGGATTAATTTGTGGATCTCCTTTTCCTTTCAAAGCCATCAATAAGCAACTCAGCACCATGCAGTCACATAAATCATTTCCCACATGTAAATAGGTGGCTGTTGGTTTAAATCAGAAGCAAAGTGTGTGGAAATGTCTGAATGTTAAAGTGCAGGTCAATTATGATATACTGTATAATATTAATGTTAGTTATGTAACACTCTGCTTGTTTTAAATTACATAACAGGTTATACATAAGGAAGATGTAATAATGTAAACCCATTATACATACATATGAAAAATTGTTGATTTGGTGATTTTCGTGTAAGGAGATGCTTATTTTACTTTTTAAGGAGGAGTCACAGTGATTTGTAACAGGCAGGAAAGAAGGTTACGTGTTCTGGTTTCAAATATTCCTGCAATATTTAAATAAACTTAATCAGTAAGCCGGTATCAAGATTAGATTTTATTTTTATTTTTATGGTGCATTTCATAATATAGGATAAAAACAAACAACACACCCTTGGCCACTTATCGCCTCTGCTAAGTGAGTGAGTACAGTATGTAAGTCAATCAATCAATCAATCAATCAATCAATCAATCAATCAATCAATCAATCAAAATATCAAAACAGAACTGTTTGAAATTCCACAAAACGAGCAACAAATTTCGGTAACCCTAACACACAAAAATTGCAATCATTACCAAGATAAGAAAAACAGAGCTGGGGTAAACAAATTAAGGAGTAAAAGCTATAGCCCAAAAAAGTTTTCCACAACCATAACATTTTCTCAAAGCTTTTGCATTGATGTACTGGTGTATCTGATCTAACTTTTTAATACATTTTTTTTTTATATGCCAAAGAAGAATCCATCTTGTTAAGCCATCACTGAAATGAGAGGGGGAACTAATGACTTCCAGTTTCTCAAAATTATCATCTGTCACTCCAAACATGAGAGACAACTCCACATGAGGTAAGTCACTGGTTAAGGATATATTTATTGACATAGATTTCAAAGCAATTCTTAGGTCATGCTATAGAAATAATCACAAATATAAATAACAAGCTGTGTTTCTTTTGTGTGTGAGTGTCTTAAAAAAGAGATGCAAGAACTAAGTCGTCTCATAAACATGCCATTACATTAAATGTAAATATTTGAGAAATTATTTGTTAAATGTTTCGCTCATTAATCCATATAAAATAGGTGGTGTTTGCTGAAATTGCTTTGCTATAAGTAGAACACCACTCTTCAGGGTCATGTTGTTATGGGAAAATAATCCACAGTAGGCAGTATCACAGTAACTTATTGTGGCTTAAATTAGTGTTGTTCTGTGCTAAAGAGAAATTTGTAATATCCCACTCCAATTTGCAATATGATGTCTGGTGAATGCATATGAAATATCTCACTCTCTCTTACTTATTCTCTATAC
Organism: Clarias batrachus; assembly: GCA_003987875.1. NCBI lineage: Eukaryota > Metazoa > Chordata > Actinopteri > Siluriformes > Clariidae > Clarias > Clarias batrachus. Next base: position 811,245 of record QMIH01000054.1, read on the forward strand.
TGCTTATCCTGTTACAAGAAGCCTGGAGCCTATTAAAGGGTATTCAGGGTGCAAGCACACTACAGGCAATTTGGAAATGCCATTTAGCCTAATCTGCATGACTGTGTGAGGAAACCAGAGTAGCCAGAGGAAACCCACCTAGCTCAGGGAGGACACGCATACTTTACAGACACAGACCCGAAGGTTTGACTTGAACCCTCGACCCTGGAGGTACGAGGCCACATTATTAACCACTACCCACTATTCCACCTCACATATCAAATATTGTAAAAAATAATGTATCACATAACAGTGCTAGTATAACAGCAGAATCCTTAGTTAACACAAGTTAGTTGTTTAGTTAATCCTTTGCTGATAGAGTTTGTTGTTGTTTTTTAACAGACTTCGCCACAAATTATTATAAAGGCCATAGATTTATATACTGAATATCACAAGTATATTTTTTATATCAATTATTATTTGTGGACACATTTTATTAGGATGAAATATATATA
>QMIH01000054.1:817922-885360 GCA_003987875.1 Clarias batrachus
ACATAAATTTATAACATAAATAACATAAATTTATAACAATTTTTAACATAAACAATTTATCTGTAATAAACAGTTTATCTGTAATTATTAGTAATAGGAATTAAATCATCACGGACACTTTGTTACTTTGTTATTTGTGAACAAAAAAAAAGGGGCAACACTACTAATTCCTTCTAGATACAGATAAAAAAAACATCAGCATTGTTTGGAGAAAAATCTAATGTAACTTGTAACATTTTTATTCTTGTAAAAATTAGAGACGGGTCAATTTGACCCGAAGGCCACACAAGGGTTAAAACCATTCTTCTATATTATTAAATTTCAATGAAGATATTGTCAAATTTCATGTCGTATATATATCTCAGCATACACTGTAAACCCGATTAAGTTGGCAAAACTCAAAATATTTGAGGTAATCAATTACATCAAATGTTTTAATTGATGATGTTTCCAATTTTAAGTAAACAGAGCTATCCATTTTTGAGTTTGTTGAACATGTGTAAATCAAAAAGTATTTTGCAGACCATCCAGCCCAGGAACCCAGGCCTTCCACATGGCCACTTACCACTGTGCCGCAAGTTCTTTATAGATATTATGTTGGTGGACGTTTTACTTAAGGTATTGTTACTTAAGTAAGTACTTATTTCGTAAGTACTTTCGTAAGTACTTACAAAATAAAAGAATTTTGCAGACCATTCGGCCCAGGGATCGAGCCCGGGCCTTCCGCATAGCGGGCGTAACACTTACCCCTGCGCCACAAGTGCTCTATAGATATTATGTTGGTGGAAGTTTTACTTAAGTAATTGTTACTTAAGTAATTACGATTACATGAAATATTAAATTTGTTCAGCTAACTTGAAAATCCTCATTTCTACAAACTCATAAATGCCAAAAAGTTCTGAATACTCAAAAAGGTCTATTAATTTGACCTAATTGCAATTATTTACGTTAACAGTACTCAATGTGTTTCATTACTTTGAACATTAGGGTTTACAGTGTAGCAAGTGAAAAAAGCAATTAGTTAAATCTGAGGCTGACCTTCAAATCACTTCATCCTCCCTATTTCTATTGAGATTGTTGGTGCAGATAATGCATTCTACCACCCTGTGTAGTACACATCATGTCAATTTAAAAAATAGCCTCCCAGATTAGATAGCTCTGCATTGTTTGGAAATCATCTTTCCATCACCCAAAATGACTAGTGTCGCCACGTGACTGTGAGGCGAATGTAATGTTTGAAGACATTCCTAACAGGACAGGAGTCATTCTTAGCAGAACTGTAAGTTGAAATCATGACAGGTCATGAAAGTTCATAGTTTAAAAGAGTATTGGCAAATAGTAGCAATTTTGTATATTTTCAACTCTACAATCCAATTCATTACAAAGACATAACTCAAAGAACTACTTTAGAATCCATTTAACAATACCTTCTGCACTGCTACAATGTTTTGTCTGTGATTTAAACAAAAAAAAATTCAGGGTTGCTTGCAATTATTTTGGAGTGTGATTTCTTCCGAAACACAGTGAGCTGAACGTTATTTATTTGTTTTTTGGTATTATTGGTGTTAGTGTTGGTTGTTTTCTTCCTTGTCACATTTGCTAACTACTTCTAGAAATGAAATATTTGTCCTTTTTTCAAAATATTCCTGATCTGTAAGCATGAATCATAAGATGCGTATCCTATGGTTACTAGTTTTCAATTGGTCATGGAAATGAGGCATTTTGGCAAGGAGGCATAAAGAATGAACATTTATTAAAATGATTTTATCCAATCTTTTTTCCTTTTTTTTTCAAGGTTCCTTGACCTTTTTTTCTGCGTGTTTTTTTTTTCAAAGTAAATGAGAGAAGTAACTTGGGACACACACAATGCTCTCACTGATATCCATTATTGATATTTCTCTGGCTGTATTCACACCCCTGCATCCACACAGCCAGCCTAGTCAACCTGCAAAGATAAACAATGCCATAACTGTCAGTTTTTGTTCTTTCTTTCTTTCCCGAGTAAAACAGGTCTTAATCTTAGACTAATGAGCATCTCAGCACACACTGTCTTCACACTCTCCTTTTCTTCGGTTGACAAAAGGTAAGAGCAGAATGATTTAAATATTTATATATATATCATGAGTGCTCCGGTGCAGCTTGGAGGAAAGACCTTCGACAGCAGAATAATAGCGTGTCCAACCTCCATACTTAATGGGCACAAATCAAATAGAGTTGGACAATACTAAAGACGAAAGAGGAATTTGCCACGGGCAGAAATCTATGCTGTCTGCTCTCTAGGTGCTGTGTGCACTCAGCCTGTAGCATGAGCCATGCTGATATGGTGACATCTTCGTGTGATAAAACAAAAGCAGCGCATAATTAAATCAGGTCTTGTAGAAATTCTGTAACACACTTTGATTAGATTTAATTACATCAGCAGGATGGGAATTTTTAACCAACATAATTACAATATACAGTTTAAATACACTCCAAATTTGTTGTCTAAAGCTGTATGAGATATTTCCTTAAAATATATTATTGTTGAAAATCTCTGCTACTAACCATCATTATGCTACAAACAATATGTGAAAAGAAGAAAAAAAAAGTAGATCAAAGCACAAGTGATTCATTTGGTCTTTTCAAGTAATCACAGCACTGAATCCAGACATATTTTTTTTACAGTAATTATAACTTTGGCTTAGGTTGTTGGTCACTGCAATTGGTCCCCAAACTCTGTGACACAAACTCAAGGTACAACACAAAAAATTACATTTTATTTGAAATTCCACTATATATCATCTTAACAGCCACTAAACATGTCTTGAAATGTCTTAACAGGATCTCTGTAAATTTTAAATAGTAATAGCCCTCCAGATAAATTAATGAATGACCTACGAAATATCTAGGAAATAAGCTGGAGTATCTGTAAAGTCAAACTCTAGAGGTAATTATTTTTTTCTACAATAACATGTACTGTAGTCTTATAATGACCTATTTATTTGTTTATTTGTAATATCATACTTATAGTTATATTTACTATTGTGGAATGTCCACAGGACAAGTTAGTTCCTTCTATCTTTTACTGCAATTATAAACAGTTTTACCAGAATTTTTTTTTTGCTCTCTGTTAATAAGATAAAATATTATAGGTTATCATGTTAAGGCACAAAGACGCTCACTGCAGCAGGGACCTTAATGAAACAGTGTTACCTCAAAGCACTGTCGTGGATTCTCCTTTCATGAATGTTCAACAATTTCTTTTACCATGGCAACAATTATACATTTCTCTTACTTACTACATTTTCAAATAGCATTAGAATCAGCTGGGGGAAAAAAAGCCTTGTTTTGTATCATATTATAAAGAAAGACATTTTATATTATGTAGGAATTTAGCATGACGACCATCTCCTGAATATATCATATCTACAGATACAATAGAGTGTGGAATGTGTGTGTGTGTGTGCGTGCGTGCGATAGTAAGAGAGAGACAGAAAATGAGAGAGAGAGAGATGTGTGTCTTGACCTTCTTTTAAACCAGTCCATTCTTAGACCTTCTATTAAATATGGATTATTATTATTCTCTCTGTTTCTTCTTTATATAAAAAGGCAGATCAAATTTAAATTGCAGCTTTAAGTTGCAGATAATTTTTTGGCCAACCTTTGAGAGAATGGTAAAAATTACGTGAAGGTATTGAGAAAAATAGCACACAGTGATGTTGACTTAGGCTTACCCACCAGTATAGGCATTTTAAAGGAGTTATATTTGTTATATTTGTTATTGGTGCTGCTGAATTGTGCAGTTGCAACAATATAGGCATGAGCTAACAAGGTAAAGACAGAATGAGTATTGTGATGGGATAAAAGCCCTGTAAACCACATGTGAATGAAATACTGTGTCCATGGTAGTGAGATACATTAGTAAAGGCAGGGAAGAAAGTAAAAGGCTATTGTTTGAATCTGACTTTGTGATTGTACATAACAAAGTATGAGGGATACTAGCTCAGTGCCAAGCTGGAGAGCTGGCAGTTCTGTTTCTCAGGCAGTTCTGTTTCTGGTGGTTTATCGCTTTCCTCTCGTCTCTCCTTACTCTAAGCAGTCAACCACAGACCCACAATACAATTTTCTCTCTGTGGCCTTAAATGATTTGGTCTGGCCATGCATCCGGACCCTTTGACTTGTTGTTTAGCATCGATGACCATGGTGCTGACAGTGCTCCTGGCAGGATGGCGCCTTTATAAATGGCCTGGCATCACAGCCACAGATCAGGCCATGCCGTGCATATTAAACCCACCATTAGTAAAGAAGTTGACTTATTTTTAGAAATAGAGATTGGGTTTACTTTTAAAATTCCATTTATTGTTATGGAGTACAAGTTATCAGATGTAGCAAATAGAAATGGTTCTTCCTTTATGTATTTTTTTCTTTCTCTTGAATTGAATAAGATGAAAAGGAGCAGCTTGTCATTTAACTGAGAAACCAGAAAGTCCTCAATGTTAAAGACAAAGCAGTGACAATGGAAAATCCTTCCAAAGTCACCTCACAGAAACCATAGAAAAATTACACATTTCTATTCCACATGATTGTTCCTTTAATCCACTGTACAAGGATATAAAAACATATTTAGATTATATATGAAAATTAAATCTGGGTGGTTGATTTATCTACCTGTCTATTTTGCACTTTATTGTGCTTTTAAGGGTTGGTGCAGTACCATGATTGCACATTGGAGGCCGCTATGCTGATTTTCTGACAGGGGTAAGTGAAGAAGAAAAAGAAACGCACATGGTGCTTAGCTTTACAAAAGAAGGGGCTTTTTGTTAGAAAGTTTTTTTTTTTTTTTTTTGCAAATCGTTGGAAAATGTTAGGAGGAGTTCAGATTAAAAGAGAAAAAAATGATTTCTGTGAACTCTGATTGTTTTTTTGTTTTTGTTTGCCCGAGTCAGTCATGTGCTGTGATCAACTGTATGTTTATATATCCTTGTACAGTGGATTAAAGGAACAATCATGTGGAATAGAAATGTGTAATTTTTCTATGGTTTCTGTGAGGTGACTTTGGAAGGATTTTCCATTGTCACTGCTTTGTATGGTTGTGAACGATGGCGAGGCTGACCCAGTGCATTGGTGAAGATAGTTCTACTGCGGAGTTCTACCTGTCTGATTGGAGGGATTCTTTGCAACTGCACCTAAGCTGATATTTCACACTCATACACTACCCGGGTAGATGTAGAAAACAAGGCCTTGACATTTCACCACACCTGTGAATTTTTAGACACATTCATTTTTTTTTCTGAATTTAAATTGAATTGTCTTTATCACATTCATGTTGTTGTGTTGAGTCACTAATACATTTACCTCTTCTTTGAGAAATTGCTAATTTATGGTTGTGTAATGAAGTCAGGCTGTTATTAGTTTTATATAAACTGGACTAAAAATTAATTTAATTATCCTCCAGAGAGTCGAACCTAGCCCATATCAATATCGATTACAATGCTATGTTACTCCTTACAGGTATTACTATCTATCTATCTATCTATCTATCTATCTATCTATCTATCTATCTATCTATCTATCTAATGGGTATATAATATAATAAACTAAACTACAAATATTTATATAGTTTAGTTTATTATATTATATATAGTTATAGTTATATAGTCACTCCTCTCTGTCTGTTGTCTATTGCTTAGATTTTTTTTGTTTAAAAAAAAAAAAAAGAGGCAGCATGGTGATGTAGTGGTAGCACTGTGGCCTCGTACCTCCAAAATCAAGGGTTCGATTCCTGCCTCTGTGCTTGGAGTTTGCATGTTCTTCCCGTGCTCTGTGGTTTCCTCCCACAGTCCAAAGACATGTAGATTAGGCTAATTGGTTTTCCCAAAATGTCAGTAGAATGAATGAGTGTGTTGTGTATGCATATGTGCCCTGCAATTGATTTGGCACCCTATTCAGAGGGTACTACGCCATGTTCCAGAAGTTTCCTGGGCTTGGCTCCAAGTTTGCTGTGACCCTCAATAGTTAATAGATAAGCAGTACAAAAGGTAAATAAATGAATAATAAGAAATATTTTATGCTAAATATAATATAATTACGCTGTGACAATGTACTAACATACCATGTGATTTTTTTAAGTGATTAAAAAGTGATTTAAAAGCACTCCTATATAGTAGTGTTTATACCTTCTACAACACTAAAAAAAAAAAAAACTAACGTGTATATTATGTAAAAGAATAGGATGAAGGATATATAATTTATATGATTTCCCAAATCTTCATAAATGTACTGTTAAGAGCATTATCATCTTACTTGCTTAATGGCATATTTTAAACATAGTCAAAATATAAGACGTATAGAACAGCTTAACATTTTAATTAATGTGCATTTTCTCTTTATTCCTTTTTTTTTTTTACATTTAAAGACTTTAATCTGTGTGTAACTGTTTAGATGACCTAAGCAGTAATTAATATGGACCAAACCAAGCACTTTGTTCAGCACAGAAGGCAGTGTGACAAATGGATAGAAGAAAGCAACACATTAACACAGACAATTTGTGCCTAATTGGTCATCAGAATTGTTCTCTTACCAGCTAAGTACACCTAGACCTTGAATTCCCCATGCTCAATTCTGTTTTATAGATAAATTGCATGTACCAAATGGCAGGAGTGAAATCTGCAGCTGTAACCATTTTTCTAATTCAAGTTCAGCACTGCTATGACATAGCAAATCCATCTCTATCTCTTATGTAATGGATTCTGATTAGAAAGACCTTTTGCCCCAGCAGATGCATCACAATGACTGATCCTCACAGGTAAATGGTTTGATCACACCATGCTGCGCAGCTGCTTAGTCTGCCAAGTCCAACTCTTATGTACTTTAGAGCATTTAAAGGTCAACACATTCAACTTCTAATCTTCATGCTTTCATGATACATTTTTAACAACTGTAGAATCTTCAAAAGAAACTAAGGTTTAAAGAAAAAAACTGTCAGGGGAAAGAGGTACTTATATGAAAGGAATGAATTTGAACTAACTGAGTTTAATTGTGTCAGGGAGTTTACATGGTTCTGTCACTACATTAAAAATTAATTGAAAACTTATTTGAATAATTCCTCTCCAGAATTAAAGAATGTAATATGAGCCTAATAAATATATTCATAGAGCTAGGGATTATTGTATATACAATCTAAAAGTGATGCTGATTTTAAGGGTAAATATGTGTTCATCTGATAGATTCGTCATGCTAATGGTAAAATTTTATTCACAGACTTTGGCAGCCTGAAATAGCGGCTGTCAGCAAATCCTTTCTTATCTTGTAAACACACATGGAAAGCTCCTGGGCTGCTTAGACCCTGTATCCGCATTATATAGCTAATTAGTTTGACATATTATAGGAAAATACTATTCTACAATGAGCTAGTTTCTTCCAGCCTGGAAGTGCATGTAGAAATTTTAGGCATACTGACTTTAATTATAACTTTGTTCAATATAGTCCACAGGGGGCTACTTTTAATTTAATCACCTACCATTGTCTAAAATGTCAAGAGGCAGCTGGAAAACAACAACCCAAATCAGGACAGTTCTTGGTTGGCAAATATGAAGTTACCTTTGGTAATGTTGAGAATCCTCCTTAGAACTTTTAGAGGCAAATCTGAATGTTACAGAAAACAAACTGGTGATTGTAAAGCGTTAGGGGAGATTCATAAAAAAGTCACTGACACGAGGGCTGATGCAGGCACAAAAGGCCAATTTTTCTCTGCATCGTGTGAAGACAAACAAAAAGTATTCAAAAAGCAACGAAAGTGAAAACTAAAATCTTGGCGCAAAGTAGGGCTCTGTTATTTTAGGTTGAATTTGCAGAGTAGGGAAGATTACAGATGTGACAGTCCCCCGCTGCGCCCAAGGCTGGATTATACAGGGTGGGCCATTTGTATGGATACACCTTAATAAAATGGGAATGGTTGGTGATATTAACGTCCTGTTTGAGGCACATTAGTTTATGTGAGGGGGCAAACTTTTCAAGATGGGTGGTGACCATGGTGGCCATTTGGAAGTCGGCCATCTTGGATCCAACTTTTGTTTTTTCAATAGGAAGAGGGTCATGTGACACATCAAACCTATTGGGAATTTCACAAGAAAAACAATGGTGTGCTTGGTTTTAATGTAACTTTATTCTTTCATGAGTTATTTAAAAGCTTCCGTGGCAACCCGCGGGAAGCTGTGAAAATGCCGTTCATTACCTGTAAGAGGCAGTTGTGTTTCAATCTGAAGTATTGTGTGTCTACTGAAGCCAAACATGTGTTCTCTCTCTTAGGCGCCCATTGACAGCAAGTGACAGAGCTCATAAACGTGTCAGGCTGATGTATACTGATATGTATTTATTTTTCATTTTCTTCTCTCCTGCAATACTCTCCTCTCCTACTTATTTGACTCCGCTTTTTCCATTCAGTATTATCATTAATAGTATTAGTGAAAACTAAGGCTGATTTAACGATCTCTGCAGTAGTTAAAACTGTGGATTAATTTAATTTGGGTTATTTCTAACCAGCAATCTACTATATAATAATAAATAAAATAACCCAGCACTTTAACATTTAACCCAGCAGTTTTTAGAGTGTAACATAAAAAAAATATTCCATTTGTAAAATAGCATTGGTGAAATAATAGGTTGTGTATAGAGTGATTAAAAACAATACATCAAAGCTTATGATAAATAAATTCTCAGACTCTTCCACTGCAGGTATTAAAAAACAGTAACTGTCAATTTTAGAATCCGTAGAAGCTCAGTGGTCCGAAGAAAAACCTCTCGCGGAGGACCCTTTCCCTGAATTCGCCATTTTCACGGGGGTGAGCATCTCGGTTTATTCATACAGATGTACAGTGCCTGTTTACAGTATATGGAATTTTACGGGGTTGTCACTGAACGATTTATCCTGACAAAGAGCAATATAAGAATAGTGCCAGCTGGCACACCTTAAAAATAGTTCGGCATCTATTTAGAGTCTATTTTTTTTCTAAACTTGTGCAACTGCTGTTTACTTACAATATATGTTAATTAAAATTTTTAATTTAAACGAGGCTTGGGCTCCCATATGTTGAGCCTACTGTACGTAGTCTAATCAGAGCTCGACCGCCCATTCGCCTGTAATTCATAAATTATGTTTATAATAATGGAATGAGATGCCCTAAATCGTGCTTTAAAATTAATCTACAGTTCATTTCAAACCCGCGGCTTTGCAGTTTCACTTTATAAAAGGCAGCATTTTGATCAAAAGTTGATAAACGCATGCGATTTATTGATAAAAATGCAGACATACGGCATTGATGGATGGATGTTGTTGATAATTATTATTATAATAATGATAATTAAATAAATAGCTGTCCATCTTTTTTKKKKTTTATCTTTTYRGTTTATTATACACCTCTGCACCACTTATTATAATAAATAGTTTTAAATGTTAGTAAAAGGTAAAGGTACCATAGCAAGAAAAAAATATATATAGATATAGATATCAGTGTTTATGCTGTAATTTGGTCATGTTCACCCTTGAGGTAAACCTATGTGGTATTTAATAGCATTCGCTAGTTATCAAGTTGATATACAGGTCAATCTGCATCAAACAGAATCTAAGTAAGTAAGCATAATAATAAATAATGAATAATCATAGTATCACCCCATGGGTGAACATGACCAAATTACTGCATTGGTCATGGTGTGACACTATGAAGAGGATTTAACTTAAATTAAACACGAATATCCTTAATGTGTTAAAATGTTGGATTTTAATTTAAAAGCCACATGTGTGTGTGTGTGTGTGTGAAATGTATTTCTATATGTGGCATTTTAATTCAAATCCAACATTTTAATGGTTTGTGATCTGTGAGAATAAGAATTGTAGTTATAATAAGATAATTCATTAAATAATAAAATTATATCAAATAAGGACTTTATCTAAAAGCCAGACCAAATTTCTCATTCACAGCTAGTTAAATATACTTAAATATGCTTATACTGTAGAAACATAGGTTATATTTCAAAAGTACAATTGTAAATTACAAACTGCATGTAATGCAAAATATGAATAAAACAGTATTATACACACACACATATATGATACAGTATGGGAGTATATACAATGAAAAAGCTATTTACACGAATGCTCAAATGTAAAGCAAATGCAATTATTAATTTAATATGTATATTTACCTTCATTCAGCCGTTTAAGTTACATGAAAAAATAATGTGCCTACCAGCCGTTAGTTTTGTTTTTGCTTTAGTCTATTCATTCAATACAACGTAACAGCGCGCTCCGAGGTGAACACCCACAGACGCTTACTGTAATCCCTCTTCTCACTTTTCATTCACAATAAGTGTGAAGTTATCAAACCCGTTTTGCTGATGGGGGAATTGGCAGAATTGAGGGGTTTAAAAAGAATTAACAAGACCGAGCAGACGTCTCTGCCTAAAWTRYATTTCGCCWKMACRWTGTWCTGRASCKCWGMAYGTCTTCTTTCCTTGTTTTAATCTGTAATATTGTGAAATAATAAGTGAATGTATTTTGCATATATGCTTAAATATTCCTTTTTATTAATGGACATGTGTATTATGTTTGATCTGCATTATTGCGAGACGCGATGACTTTCTGGCATTTTTATTGATAAACCGCATGGGGTTATCAGCCTTTTGATAAAAACGCTGCCTTTTGTAAAGTGAAAGTTTACGGACAAATCGGGGTTCACGCACGCCGATGAACAGCGTTATTTCAGTCATAAATTGACAACCACATTCCAGCTATTATTTCCAGCCATGGTCAAATAATGGACGAAACGCTGGACACAAACAGCAAAAAAAACATTATTATTATAAACAGCCCGAAGCACTTTGTTTATATTTGTTCATTCATGTCTTCTGATGGTGCTTGACACATTTTTACGTTTTAACGAAGACATGTTGACATATTCACGAATCAGGACATTATATCATGTATATGTGCACGCATTTCATAGGTGTGTGTGCGCGGAGAGTTTGTGTACATGTGTGCGCGTCTCATAGGTGTGTGTGCGCGCATTTCATATGTAGTTGTGTGAGCAGTTAGTAGTATATATAGATGTGTGACTGTTTCATATATGTGTATGCAAGTGTTTCACGTGTGTGTGCAAGAGTGAAGTTTGATTTAAGCCCTATACGGCGCCTCATAATTTACGGCATCTCATTATGAACATAATATAAACAGTGGCGACTGGTGCAAAAAAATTTTGTGGGGGCGCAAACAAAATTAAAATTAACCTTTTAATACTCGTCTGTAAATAGGTATTTATCAGGTGATTATGAGGTGATCATTACTACTAGCATAAAATAAAGGCATGACTCACATCGCATCCAGTCAGCAGCTCCGCTTGCTATAAGAAGCACTGGAAGACTCGTTGAAAATGGTCCAATCACATGAGCCCAAATATTTAAAAACAATATGATTCGCTAAGAACAAAAGTGGGAGGGTTCAGGGCACACAGAGCTGCGCCCGAAGGATGATTTTGAAAAGATTCAATTAGAGCTCTGCCTCAGGTCACATGCTTTTCAAAGATTTATGTGGCTACATAGACACTCATTTGTCCGGCGCCCCGCGTACACGAGCACAAATGAGCGTAATACAGTTTAGATTTTTTTTAATTGCAAATAAATTATATTAAGAAGTACAGCAGAATATTGTGTCTAAATTACTTTATTTCATTATTAAAATTAGTAATTATTATGTTAAATAATTACATGTTAAAGTAGCATTCTTCTCTGCCTAACTTTAAGGGGGGTGGCGCCTCGTATTGACCGGCCACCACTGAATATGAAGCACATATACGCACATTCATCATAAATATATTATTATTGTAAAATAAAATTCATGTTTGCTTCAGCAATGGACACAATATTGTTTTAGGCTAACTAATTATCTAAAAGCCAGACCAAGTACAACGAATAAAGTCTTTCCATGCGCCATCTGGTGGATATTCAGTGAAGCACAACACATTTATTTAAATTCCCGTATGTTGCTTGATGGATCTCGCGGCATGTTGCTCACCAAATTGCAGGATCTTGCGGGAAAAAGCGCGCATTCTTAATTGCCAGATCTGTACACAAAAAGTATAGTCATACACTTTCATCTGTACATCACCCACTCCCATTGGGCTTGTGCTTCGATCACCACAGCCAATCAGAGTTGCATTGTTGGTGCTATGTCGTTTGAGGTGAGTTCTTTCACATCCATGAGTCTGGATAGGGTTTGTGTATTCATAGCACAGGCCGCAGAACCGCATGCCTGGAAGTAAATCAATATTCTGTACTATAATCATTTGTGTTAAGTTTCTACACATTTTGAAAAATCATTTTTCTTTTGTCTTCGTCATTATTAACTAGATAAATAGATGCGACACTGATATTTTAACTACTAGGGGACTGAGCATGGCATGCAATGCCACACATGTGCATTAGACTTAGACACTGTTCAAACGTATTCTTTCGTTGATACTCCTCCAGTCTGTACATCAGCTATAGTCCAATCATCCAGTGGCTTACACCTAAAAAAAAAAAAAATAGAGACAGCTCTGGATCAGGAGAGTTCCGGATGAACATTACAGTAACTTCACGAAAGGGGTTTTCTAGGGTTTTTTCCTCTCTTAAGTCCTTCCCCAGCAATGTCGGTAGCATTGTGCAGCCTAATTCAGTAGTCCAATGGCTTCTTGTTTTGTAAGGGCAGCGTTTCATAATATTCTGCCAAAGGCATGCAGCAGTACACAGTGTCACTACACTGTTGTTTACGTAGGTCAGAAACTGGCTTTGGACCTTTACTGCGGTCAACCAGTGGGTTACTTCTCAGCCCAACCTTCACTACATCACATTCTCATTAAAAGTTTAATCACTTTCTCTGTTTTACCCAAAAATCCCAGATTCAAAACAAGTGACAATGCTCTGGCCAATTATATCTCATAATGTTCAATGGTAAACAACAATATACCAGATACTATATAACATCACATAATAAGCACTATAAAGGATAAATGAATGAATGAACTTTAAATGTTTAAGCTATTTTCGTTCCTGATTTTTTTTTTTCTTTTTCCAACCACTTTTTTTTCACAAGTTTGACAGTTGAGCACTATTCTTCCAGGATACTACACTAACTACTTTAATTTTACTTCATAAAAACACGGTCAGTTATCCAAAAGAAGACAAGAGCAATAGTATGGATGCCATATTTACTCCATATCTTACGATGATTCTGTAAATTTTGGTTCATTTGAATTAAGATATTTGACAGGATACCAAGGTGACCCAAAAAAAACAAGTAGAATCAGGTATGGCTCCAGTCGTTTAGAATGGATTCCTATTAATTAAGGCTTTGCCATTTTAGGACTTAAAAAGAGAACCCACAAACCTAGAACGATGAACTAAGAAACGTAAAAAAAATAATAAAAAAAAAACATTGTCTAATTAGCGGGGTTGTGTGTGTGTGTGTGTGTGTGTGTGAACTCATACTATAAACAGAAAGCTTTATGCTGTATTAATATCCATGTCACCTGGAAGATAATACACAATAAACCCTGCTACATTGGCATGTTTATCTTGCTTTTCAGTTTTGTTTTGTTTTTTCTTATGTAATCTATTTATTTTTCTGGTGGAAGGGATTCAGACAAGCAAATGCTTTTGGGGACTTTCGGAAAGCAATCAGGGGCTGCTTTATCTTATTTCCAGCCAAAAGCAAACTCGATTGGAGAAGGAACAGAGGCAGGCTGGTTGTGACCTCAGCTCTCCCTGGAGCAATAGTGCTAATTTGAAAACACAATGGTTCACTGGGACTGTTACTCCAAGCACAGTGCTATTCCCTGTGGATATGAGATTTGGCCAAGGAAGGAAACCACAATCTGATTTAACTGAGAATGCTGACATTCTAAATGTAGCTCTTATAATGCAACAATATCATATAATCTTATAAGATATGCCACTGTCCTAAGATAACCATGTTCATACTTTTCCACAAATAAATTACATTGAATAAAATTTGATTTGTTTAGTGTTGTTACAATGCAGTGTAGCTGTATATTTAGATCAGTGGCAAAGGAAATCTCCCTTAGATTAAGAGATATGAACCTTGAAGGGAACCTGACTTTGAGGCGTTTCCATCTTCTGCATGACACTGGATAGTGGAATTATAAAACATCATAAAGCCTGGCTGATAGAGCAGGCTTTATAGATGCTTGAAATCATTGTGTGTGTGTAAGTGAGACTGTCTGTGTGTGTGTACCTTTGCCTTGCTGAAAGCAAAATAATACCCACTGCCCCATACTGATAAACTGCTTGACCATTGGGTTCGGCTCATTTTTATTCAACGCAGGATTCACATGCTACACCACAGCTTATTTAAATGTCACAATAATATCATCTATAGTAATGATAGGCAGTGGCATGTACAATACATTAGGGCTCTCCCGAGGTTGCTGAGGTAGGTAGGATTCAATAAATATCTTTGCTGGGTGGTTTTTGGATTTCCACTTGGGACATGTGCAGGTGTATCCCCAAACTGAAAGACTGTAGCGTTTTTACCAGGTAAAAGCAGTTTTATGTGGGGGCCTGGACCTATGATCACCATTACCAATAGCATCTTACTGCCATGCAGCCATATCATGATGCTGTAAAGGAAAAATACTCAATTACCAAACTTGAGGATTAATTGAAGAAATCTACAGTACAGCTTAGTCATCATTTAGCAAGAGCATGCAAAAAGCATGCTTATCAATAACAAGAATAAAAGGATATAAAAACAGTCAAATAAAATTCTTCATAGAGAATTCTATTTAGATCTCGACCTTCAATACAGTATATTCCGGATTAGGTATCAAGGCTACATAGCACAGGAGGAGAGCAAGGGATGGAAAGCTTAGCAGTTCAATACTAGATACTGAATACTCATTACAGTCAGTGAGCAATTTTGAAACAAAACATTGACAGCCTGTGTAGAACAATGCCACCAGCATGAGGAGCACATGAGGCATGAGGTGGATAATTGCAGGGTGCCCTGCGCCTGCACCGACCAAATACAAACATCAGCACAAGAAGACTGCCAGCTACCTGCACTGGCCAGTGCTGAGAGAGCAAAGATTGAAAACATCTCGAAGTGGTATAAGCATGAAGCCATGAACACTGATAACGTCATTATCATGTGTGACACGGCAGCACAAATGTTTCTGTGATGTACTGAAATATAATTACAAGCACTTTATACGTTTCAAAGGCTTTTATCGACAATTACATGACATTTATGCAAAGAGTCAGTATTTGCAGTGTTGGCGCTTCTTTTTCAGGACCTCTGCAATTCGACTGCGCTGCTCTCAATCAACTTCTGGGCCAAATCCTAACTGATAGCAACCCATTCTTTCATAATCACTTCTTGGAGTTTGTCAGAATTAGTGGCTTTTTGTTTGTCCACCCGCCTCTTGAGGATTGACTACAAGTTCTCAATGGGATTAAGATCTGGGGAGTTTCCAGGCCATGGACCCAAAATTTCAACGTTTTGGTCCCCGAGCCACTTAGTTATCACTTTTGCCTTATGGCACAGTGCTTCATCGTTCTGGAAAATGCATTGTTTTTCACCAAACTGTTGTTGGATTGTTGGAAGAAGTTTCTGTTGGAGGGTGTTTTTAGTACCATTCTTTATTCATGGCTGTGTTTTTGTGCAAAATTGTGAGTGAGAACACCCTCTTGGATGAGAAGGAACACCACACATGAATGGTCTCAGGATGCTACTGTTGGCATGACACAGGACTGATGGTAGCGCTCACCTTTTCTTCTCCGGACAAGCCTTTTTCCAGATGCCCCAAACAACCGGAAAGAGGCTTCATCTGAGAATATGACTTTGCCCCAGTCCTCAGCAGTCCATTCGCCATACTTTTTGCAGAAGATCAATCTGTCCCTGATGTTTTTTTGGAGAGAAGTGGCTTCTTTGCTGCCCTTCTTGACACCAGGCCATCTTCCAAAAGTCTTGGCCTCACTGTGCGTGCAGATGCGCTCACATCTGCCTGCTGCTATTCCTGAGCAATCAATGCACTGGTGGCACTCCGATCCCGCAGCTGAATCCTCTTTAGGAGACGATCCTGGCGCTTGCTGGACTTTCTTGGACACCCTGAAGCCTTCTTAACAAGAATTGAACCTCTTTCCTTGAAGTTCTTGTTGATCCTATAAATTGTTGATTTAGGTGTGATCTTAGTAGCCACAATACCCTTGCCTGTGAAGCCATTTTTATGCAACGCAATGATGGCTGCACGCGTTTCTTTGCAGGTCACCATGGTTAACAATGAAAGAACAATGATTTCATGCATCACCCTCCTTTTAACATGTCAAGTCTGCCATTCTAACCCAATCAGCCTGACATAATGATCTCCAGCCTTGTGCTCGACAACATTCTCACCTGAGTTAACAAGCCGATTAAAGAAATGATCTCAGCAGGTCTTTTAATGACAGCAATGAAATGCAGTGGAAAGTTTTTTCGGGATTAAGTTAATTTTTATGGCAAAGAAGGACTATGCAATTCATCTGATCACTCTTCATAACATTCTGGAGTATATGCAAATTGCTATTATAAAAACCTAAGCAGCAACTTTTCCAATTTTCAATATTTATGTAATTCTCAAAACTTTTGGCCACGACTGTACAGTACATGTACAGTTTTCAACAAATTATTTTAAAAAAAGCAGTGTCTGTAGGGTTGGGTTGTTCGTGTTTTTATGATACCAAATGATGCCAAATCAATACTTTTAAAACAGTACTGGTGGCTAAACGGAGTCTGACCTGATACTGACAAAAAAAGCCACACAAAATGGTGGATAACTTTCAACGAACAACTTTTTGTTGAAAAAAAAAAACGTATACATAAATATTATATACGTATAATATACAAGTTAATACAAAACCTACCCAAACAGACTACAGTAATTTAACACCAATAACAGCAAAGTGTTTGAAATTCTTGGCTTGAGATTTCAGAAATTATTTTGCAATCTGACCATATTGGCCTTACAGTATCTATCCACAGGCTTCTAAACAAGGTGCATCCCTCTGCTTTTAACTTTATCCTATGTGTCTTCAAATGGGTTGACATGTTTCCCCATTTACCTGCAGTTGTTGAAAGACGTTAAATTCACGACATGGTGTCGGAACCCTTTTTTTGTGAAATACAGCCATACTTTGGGACGTTTAGGCATTTTAAGTTAAGTTGTTTAACTTAATTTCTACCTGCTATTGCTACCTGCTGCCGTCAGAGCACGTGTAATCACTGCATTCACACAGATGATCTCATTTCTCAAGTTGTGCTTTTAAGTCGAACATTTCACAGATGTAGAGGATGAAAAGAAAATCAAATGTTGATTCTGGTTATGGTTGGAATGCTATGAACTACTGAGTTCCAAAAATACTCTGAGCAACTTCAACCAAAATTGCGCTGAAAGCAAATTCAAATAATTCCACTATTTGGGACTGAACACATACTTTAGTATTGTCTCTGGACCATACTACAGATAACAGACTAAGGCCCTAGGAACTGATCTGTCTTTTATTGATAAGCCACTGCCACCTTCTACTACTACATAGCACTTTTCTCAAACCCAAGGTTGCCTTACATCAGGATAATGAATAATTTAAAAATGCAATAAATAAATAAATAAATCTTTTTTTTTTTTTTTAAACTGTTCACAGAACAGATAAAGGATTAAATGATGGGATGCATTATGTACAGTAATAACACCTGGGACTACTCATTTGCAATCTTGGAGTTATAGCTCTGAGTGAAGAGATGGGTTTTAAGTTGAATGAAGAAATTGAGGATGTGATTTTTCTGAGACTGTGAAAGAAAATTTCATAACTTGGATGACCTTAACACATGGGTGTGAGTATCAGAAGCCAACAGTTCAGACAAGTACCATATACTACAGTAAGAGGAAATTCTCATTGGTTTCTATTTTACCATAGTCAGAGCTATTGTTTTGTGCATTGAATCAGTCACTACAAAACGTTCACGTGTTGCCATGACTATGCGTAGTCCAAAGCATCGTAAAACTTTCACCTTTAGAAATCCAGTACACTCAATCTCTCGCCCTGACCTAGAAAAAAAGCCAGCTATTTATTTTAATTACCCTTTCTACGCTGGCCCAGGGCCATTACTGGTACTGAGTTTCAGGGAGATGCAATCAATTAGTTAATATGATGAGGTAATTACTGCAATTTGATTACATTGTACAAGTGCAGCCATGTTAGACTGGGTTCATTAAGCTGCTTTGTAACATTCAGAGCCCTCTAGTGGAAGGAAAAGGTTGATCACACTTCATTTTCTGAATATCGTTTTTTATTTAAAAAATCACATTAAGTGTATGGATATGGGAACATCATTAATAATAAGATAAAAATAATACAGCTGGAGCATTAGTTAACATTACAAATGAGCTCTAGCATTAATAAAAATATGACCGCCTTTCCAATGTTGGGTGTGTTTAGCCTTGTGTCCCGAGTTCCCTAACATAAGCTTATATGGTTTATTTTGTAAAAAGTCAAACATTACAAATATTAGCTGTTTTGTTCATATTCATATACATTTTAATTTCTTTATTACTTTTTGCTGAATTTGATCATTTTGTTAATGTCAGCTGATGGGTTAAATTATATAATGGAATCAAAATGCAAGCAGTTAATTGCACAAGAGAAACAGTATTGAAGGCAGCACGGTGGGGTAGTGGTTGGCACTGTCGCCTTGCACCTCCAGGGTCTGGGTCTGATTCCTGGCACAGTTCTCCCTGTGCTTGGTGGGTTTCTTCCCACAGTCCAAAGACATGCAGATTAGGCTAAGTGGTGTTCCCAAATTGCCTGTAGTGTATGTGTGTGTGCCCTGCGATGGATTGGCACCCTGTGTGTACCCTGCCTCGTGCCCTAAGCCCCCTGGTATAGGTCCCGCTGCGACCCTGAATATAGGATAAAGTGACAGAAGATGAGTGAGTGAGTGAAAGTGTTGAATGCAGTCCATTCTATAGTGAAATGATTTAATTACATACACGGAAGACCAGAAATATTTCCAGTCTAATTGGCTGGATATCAGTTTGAGCACAGTTTGAGATCCTCCTCCAGTTGTATAAAAGCCAAATACAAAATCATCATATTTCAAATCTGTGCACCACTAGCTGACCAGTTTGAACAGAGGTTCTTTAAGAAGTCTACAATTTGTTAAGTGACAAATGATCCCAACTATGAACTATAGTCTGTAGGTAATATAATCTTTATATTAGCGATCATGCCGAAATCACCATTAAAGTAGAGAGAGAGAGACACATACAGAATATCAAGGGAAAAAAACAAAACTTTATTTCTTTTACAAAACATTTCAAAGGTAACCTAACCTCAATCTTTTAAAACTAATACAGATTTGCAAGCAGCGAATTATGCAATGTTAAATTACTCCAAACAGCATAAATTACAGAAGCACAAAGAGGAAAACGGCCCTTGTTTTTTTTTTCTTCTTTTTTTTCTCTCTCTCGGTTTTTTTTTTTTTTGGCTGCTCTAGTACAACAAAACCTTTGTATGGCAGATGATAAATGACTGAAGACAGATTTGTCTGTTACATTTGACTATCATTAAAGTTAATAAGTCAGTAGGTGTCACAAAACGTACCATCCAGTGATTTTAATGCAGACATGAAAATGCAATGTGATGAAAAACAAAAGAAATATGATGGTAGTGTGTATGACTTATTGATTTAATAAATCATGGAATACTGATTTTTATTGCATTTTTGTTGTAGAAGTTGTGATAATAATAACAATAATAATCATGATGCAATGTCTAAAACGTGAGAATATTATGCTTGTGTATAATGAGCTACAGCACGGCACATTATATACTCAAAACATAAAGAACATTCCATATGAATAATACAAGACACAGTCTTGCTGAAACGTACAATCTAAATTAATGTTTGAATACAGCTTAAGACACTCACAAAAACATTTCAACTCAGTGCAAAATATAATGTATGTGACATTTAATAAAATAATCTCTAACATACTCTATTGCTGACACAAACATTAATAAAACTATAATGAAATTTCATTGAATGTAACTAATTTAAAGCAACAACATTACATCATCTCAGTCATGTGTAGCATGCCGCTGGCCCCAGATGACTGTGTGCATACTTTTTTGTGTCACAGCTATAAATAATTTGTGAATAAAACTCAGATTTTAGTCTGATAACATTTGAGAATGTTGCAAAGTGGTATAACATTCAGTTGCATATACTGTAACCGGGTTTTTTAATCGTCCCTCTCGCACCAAATGTGACGTATGAGTACTTTTCTGTTTTCAAATTCTTTTAAGGTTTCATATGTGTTCTTTCCAGACTCAGATTAAGTCTAATCCCAGATTGAAAGCCCTTTCAATAGGGAATGTCCACAAATTCTAATCTACTTTACTGTCCTTAATCTAAGTCTTGAAAATGTTGTGAGCCTTTTGATTTGAAGGACATATTTTGGGGGGAAAAGGGGACTGTGTAGAATTGAGTGCGAAGCCTCCATTTAAAGAATTGTTGATGAAAGAACTACATTCAACCCAGCCTCAGGATCATGTTTTTTAGCTCGTCACTGAGGCACACGTGTTTCATTTGAGATTTAAATACGAAGTTGAATAATCAGTAAAGAAAAAAAAATTGTTTTTGTCAACCAAAGTTATGTGCGCTTGACAGGGATTTAGGGTTCAGAATTGTCTTTTTTTTTTAAAGAAGAATGACCAGAACTCAGAGCGGCCAAATGGAGTCAAAGATTTAGCAAAATGCTACACATTTGGCTTTGAAAGGGTCTCAAAATAACTCCAGATTACACACACAGAGTAGCACAGAAGAATACTGGAGACTGCATGGACCTGCAGGTTACAGAGTTTTAACCGATAATGGTAACTATGCTAAGAAATGGCCAAAACAAACGGAAAACTAAGCAGTAGAGAATGAAAGAAAGAAAATAGAGGCCTGGACTGCACTCAGGGAACCATGGGAAGCCTATTCATGGCGGTTTAAATCAAAGTTGAATGCCAAAAATGACTTCTTGATGAATTGTTAAAGTAGACACCCAGGGCCAAATTTGCGTCTAAGGACTATTTTATTTTTCTTGCTACAATACTTTGCTTCACCTCAGGCTGGACTTATCCTAAAACCTTGCCCTTCATACAAACCTATCAAAATGATCTTTAATTATCTTCACACAATGCTCCCGAATCTTGTTGATCTCAGACCTGAGAAACATATTGCTGTGTATAAACTGCAGGTTGGGTGGCTACATGTTTAAAAAGCTCTGAGAAGACTACAGGCTTTTCACCTGCATTAGCTACCTATGTACAGGTAAAAGGATGCTTGCTGCCCATTAAACTCGCTGAAAAGCCTAAAAAACAAACTGTAAATCAAAAGGAATCATTTATTCAGTCAGGATTAAATAAAATCAGTTTTATACTTGCAAAGATATTAGCAAACCACTTTTTCTTGTAAGCTACGGAACTTCATTATATATACACACTATTATACTATTGAGGCTGTGTATGAAAATGTGCTATAGAGTAATGGTCTTATTTGAAGTGAGTACTTTGAATACACTGGCTCATTTCTATGTAACTCCTTTGTGTGCTGTAACTATTTCTATGTATTTATTTATGTTTTCAGCAGCTTTGTGTCGGAGTGTGATTGCAGAAATCAGGTTTGTAATGGACAATGTGTGTTTTGTCATGTTGAAAAGAAAGAAGTTAAAAAACATAACATTTCCTTGATCTCTAGGCCTGTTCCTGGTATAAGCTGGTGTGTGAGGTGAAAGTCCTTGCGAGTTACTGACTATTTATTCATTTTGAAATACATGATTTTTTGAAACCAGCGGTGCAGATCCAGCAGCACAGCAGAATTTTGATTTAAAAAAACAACATGAATGACTCACAGTGGAAATATATGATGACATGGCAGGTACTAGAGTGTCCAAAAAGTAAAGTGTACTTTAAAATCAAGAGGTTAGGGGGGGGGGGAAAGGGAGCATTTGAGATAACGAAGCAGGTGCAGTAGGAGCAACACTGAACTGGAGATTTTGAATAGATACAGATTATAGAATCTAAAATTGTTCTAATAATTTAAAATTCAGGGTAGACTAGTACAGAGGAAGAGGATAAAAATAATAACCAAGGTGTAATGCCATTGGCTCAAGGGTCATGTGATGCAGTGAAGGATGATGGGTAGAAATTAGAGAGTGCCCATTCCAGTGACTTCAGACGTCAGCCTAAAACAGTCAGGGGGAGAGGGACGGGAGAGGACAGGGGTAGGGTGGTGGGGAGAGACAGAAAAGTAGAGAAAATAAAATAATTTTGAATTATCTCGAAACTTTATTTCACTACTAGTGCGCAACATTTAAAAAAATAAAAATACCTGCACAACAGTCATGCATTTCTATTTAGTGAGGCAACCAACAAGAAAAATTGCAAAGCACATGATTAAATGGAAATTAAATCTTCTTCTGAATACAGTTTTTTTTTAATCAAATGAAAAGAATGGCCACATCTGTCTCATGGTATTTGACAACAGCAAGTGATCAAATATCAGAGCTGAGAAAAATCTGAGAAAAACATACTGTATTCAAGCCCTGCTTGGCAAAATGTGCCGCTAAATACCACCTTCTTATCATCTTCGTTTTATCTCTGTCTATCGCTGGGCCCCTTTTTGCACTTTTATACTACATGACTGAATCAATAACCATAATTTATAGAAGCTCTGAACTGCAAAATGCTCTGTTGTTATTGTGAAATTATTTTACTCTACCATACCATTATTTCATCTCTATCATTATCAAGATATTTTATCCAAATTTCCACTTATCTTTTATTTATTATTATTTAATATCTGAAATTGTCATTATTTTAAGACATTATGTAAATATTTTGATTTAGTGTAATGTCTCATTATTTTGACTTAACCTATTGTGGGTATTTTGCCCTAATTTCAAAATATGTTGCCCTCCATTTAACTGCATTATATCATCACAAGATGTGAAACAAAGACTATATTATACCATATCTAATTATTATAAATAATGAGCTTGAGATAATGAGCACAAGTATTCAACATAATACTGAAAATATGATAATGCATTAATTCTGAAATTTCAACATCGTGAACTAATTTATATTAAATTCATGTAGCAACTAAAATATGAGGGGCGTTCAAAATCAACTAGGCCTTTTTATTGTGCAGAATAACAGAATGCGGTTAACAGTAAAAACTATCTTTATTTCCAGACATAATCTCCTGCTACACTCAAGCACATATATCAGCATTTCACTAGTACTTTGATACCATCAAGGTATAAAGATTCTCAGTATGCTGGAGCCACGACTGGACTATCTGTCTTATGTCTGAAACACTGTCCTCCCAGGCACCAAACATGAAGAAAAGTGACTTTACAGTGGGTGTGTCAGTAATTCCCAGCCAACATCCTGTAATGTGCAAGTGGTGTTTGTGAATGATTGTGTGAACAGTTCCCACAGACAGAAACAACTGAAGTGTGGTCTGAAGTTGGCTTTATAAAGAAATTTGAGTTGTAGGCTCCTGCATGGTGCAGTCCAGGAATTTCGTAAAATTTAACTAATTTATTAACCAATACAAAACAAAAAAAGACAATCCAGAAGAATCATTAATCATGCTAAAACACTACTGAAAACACAACATAGCATAGGGTGTGCCTATTCTGTAACAGGTAGAGGCTTGGGGAAGGCTGGGACAGATAGGGAAATCTGGTATGTAAAATTAATAGGGGAAAAGACTGCTGTTTGCTTCAGATAATGAGAGCAGATTTTGGGCTTCAGGATGTAGTCATTGATGAGGGGTCAATCCACATGGCTGCCACATCTCTGAACCTGTCAGCGGAATTATGGGAAAGCAATATCCATTAGTACATCCTGCACTGCTAACCTACAAGGCCTACCGTCACTCACACATATACACAGTTAAGCATACTCATGCATGATATACAGTGTTGGGCAAATGTATTAAGACAACATATGCCATGTATTATAGTCATCCTTGTGCACAAAACAGGCGATTTCTTGCCTACAATATGTGCCGGAACTTTTACTTTCTAAAGCCGCAGTGTCCACCTTTGATGGATGGCTAAAATTGGGGTATTTTCAACTTCTTTGAATTTCTGTAAATGAATTTCAGGAAGCAATCAAGTGGACAGGCGTAGTGGTTAGCAAGGACCTCCAGGGGCCGAGTTCAATTCTGAGCCAGGTTTGATTCCTGTCTCTGTGTTCATGAAGTTTGCTTGTTCTCTCAGTGCATGGTGGGTTTTCTCCCACAGTCCAACGACCTGCAGATTAGGCTAATTGGTGTTCCCAGATGTGCCTGGTGATTGATTGGCACCCTGTCCAGGGTACCCCACCTTGTGCTCCAAGTCTCCTGGAATGACTCCAGCACGATGACTATAGACGATGAGTAAGTGAGTGATCAAGTGGACATGTATTGAGTGGCACCAGTGTACTGCAGATGTCTTTTTAACTCTCAAATCCTGTCTTGAAGAATATAGGACTTTTGTGTGGCAATTTCCCTGCATAAAATAACAAATTATTCTTCTTATTTTGATTATCATTATATATATATTTTTAATTGGGAATGTCATTAAAGCACTGAATTTGACTTTCTTCTCAATACTTTTGCCCACCTCCATGTACACATGGCTCCAAAGCCTCTTTTATGCCCTTGATAACTGACACAATGAATTTGTCAAAGACAAAACACACTGATATCAAATGCATCTTCTTCTAAAATATTTAAAAGACGCAAGTACATTGAACTTTTGGAAGCACATACCCTACTGCATACCTTTTTTGGTTGGATTCATATAACCTTTTGAAAGGTTTATACGGCTTACACTGTTCCACATAGGTGTCGTGCAATTTTTTTTTTTGCTTTATAAGACTGAAGGAGAGCTTTGATGCTTTGACTCAGCATGGTCTTGGCAGTGCCTAGTTGCTTACCTTGCATTAATGAGGTACTGGGCAAGGCTGATGTTGGCGGGGGTTCCTGTGATGGTGATCTGGCGCTCTGATGACCCTTCCATGGCATTAGCAATTTTGATCTGTGCTCCAGACATCTGACGGATCTCGTTGATTTTGGTTCCCTGGCGCCCGATTATGCAGCCTATTAGCTGGGGGAAAACAATTGCAAAGGCTATTAAAATGCAAAATTATGTTCTGAGATAAAGACCTGGAGAGTTCTCTAGTGGACGAAAAATAATTTGGTTAAAATGTTATGCAAATTTGTCTTGATAAAAAAACAAAAAAAAAAAAACGTAATATACACTCGCCTCCACTTCATTAGGTACACCTGTACAACTTCTTGTTACCACAAATCGCATGGCAGCAACTCAGTCATTAAGGCATGCAGACATGGTCAAGATGATCTGCTAATGTTCAGCCCAAGAATCAAAGAAAGACTATGATTTAAGTGACTTTGAATGTGGCAAGATTTTGGTGGTTGAAGGGTGTCTGAGTATTTTCAAAATATAATACGATCTTGATCGTCTAGGATTTTCATGCACAACAATCTCTGGGGTTTACAGAAAATAGCCTAAAAAAGAGAAAATGTTCAGTAAGCAGCAGTCCTCTGGGTGAAAATGCCTTGTTGATGCCAGAAATCAGAGGAGAATGGCCAAACTCGTTCAAGCTGATGGAAAGATAACAGTAACTCTAACACCCTGTTACAACTGACGTATGCCAATGAGCATCTCTGAACACACAACATATTGAATCATGAAGCACATGAGATACAGTACAGCAGCAGAAGACAACACTGGATGCCTCTCCTGATTACACAATAAGAGATTGGAAAAATGTTTCCTGGTCTGATGAGTGTCAATTTGTGCTGTGACATTCAGATGGTGTAGGGTAAAAATTTGGCATAAACAACATGAAAGCATGGATCCAAGTTCAGGCTGGTGGTGTAATGGGGTCTGGGATATTTTTGTCACAAAGCTAAAATAATCTGAAACTAGTTTCTTGAACATAAAAGAGGTAGAGGTAGAATTAACACTGTGTAATCCCCCCAGCACAGTTTTTTTCCCCGTCATACCATGGCAGTTTGCCGACACTGACTGAGAAGCTGGAAGGTCATCTTTCCTCAAGACATTCCTGAATTGAACAACTTAAAGCTACAGCATTATACCTGACAGATATAAAGCAATGACCCTGGAGAATCCTTCCAAAATTCTATTTGTGCATATATAAATAAATATGTCCTTGCATATATAATATATTACTCAATATATCAAATATCCATAGGAATAGTGTATTGTATGTCTGTTTGTACTCACATCATTGGGAATGGTGAGTTCATGAGTACTGGCCGGGGGACTGGCATCCAGACCTGAGAAAAAGAGCAGGTGAGGGTTTGGGGAGAGACCACAACAAAACACGACACACAGAAACGCGCGCATACACAAAAATCTGCTGGCAATTCAGGGAAATATTGACAACAAGCTCAAAATGTAAATCCGAAGTTCATTCCTTGTATCTAATTTTCTTAATAGTGTTATATTTTTTCAAAAAATAAAAAATAACATGTACAAATGACCATGACCATAACAGTCTGAGCTGACCATGCCAAAATCTCTCTCGCTCTCTTTCTCTCTCACACACACACGCGCGCACACACACACACACACACACACACACACACACACACACACACACACACACACACGCGGTAGACAAAAAAATATTTTTAAGCTGTAGCACCCACCCACTAATTGTATGGCCTTATGTTTTCTTTTGAGGCAACAGGGGAGTTTGCAACTGCAGTTTGCTGGAGTGTTGCATTAGACATATTTTTAGAGATGCCACTTGTTTAAAATGTGACTTTTGGAGGATCCAGGGAATGTACTGTATAATAATGTTATCCTTTCTCAAAAAGTTCATTTTATCCTCGTCAGTGCTTGGGAGAGTAACTGGGGCTTCTCTTTCTTTGCCCAGAGTAAGGAACACAGTTGGGCCAACTGCCAAATGAAGTATTGTTCGACAGAGCTAAATATATTTCTTTCTCTAGCAGGTACACGCAGGGCCTCATTTAGGAAATGTTGCATGGATTGCAGAAAAACTGAACATGACGCCCAAACAAACCAGTCATATCTGCACAACTGTTCAAGGGTTAACTTTTACTAAGCTTGCTCCATTAATCTCTCTTCCTTTGTATACTTTAATGGTTTATTAATATACCCACACGCATAGGAGTTTGGGAAAACCTGTCAAATGTCACTGTGGATAAAATCTGCATTTGGCATTGCTATTTCAAGAAATCGAATTTATTTTATCAAAGCATGGGTTTCTTTTTAATTTAGGCTTCAATCTAACCTTGCTTCTGCTGCCTGCCTGCAAGATTACATTATATAAGAAGCCAATTTATAATGCAGTGGTAAAAACAGTCTCTTATTATCCTAATACTGGCTAGTTAAATGTGTTTTTCTCAAGCAACGAATGTTGCGATTTTAATTAGCTATGTGCTGTAGTGAAATGGATATAAGCCTAATTACATCAGTTTGTACTCATATTCTCATCAAATCTCTGCGATGCTTCAGCACTGCCACATCAACAGAGAAGAATGTCTACAGACTTGGTAAACAAAGAGCACATGGTAAGGATTATGCAATATTCATTTTCATCTAATCAATTTTCATTTTAAAATGACACAAATTAATCACCCAGTACTGAGGCAATACAGTCATGTTAAAAGGTTAATACCTCGTTTTTGATTCAATTTTTTTTTGTTTGTTTTTTTTGTGCAAAAACATACTTAAACCATTTAATATTAGGCAAATACAATCTTAGATGAACAATACCATACCTTTTTCACTTTCACAAAATTGAAGAAAAAAAAATCATTCAATATCTTGTAGATCCATGTTTAACAACAATAACTTCAATCAAACATTTCCTGTATGACTTTATCAGTCTCTCACATCATTTTGGATGAATTCTGGACCATTCTTCTTTACAACATTGCCTTAGTTCCTTTAGATTTTGGGGCATTTGCTTATTCACAGCTCTCTTAAGGTCCCACCACTGCATACCAGATCTGGACTTTGACTAGGCCATTCCAAAGTCTTGATTCTTTTATTTTTCAGCCATTCTGATGTAGATTTATTAGTGTGCTTTGGATGATTGTCCTGTTGCCTTACCAAATTTCGACACATTTTTAGCTGGTCACATTTGCTTTTAGAATACTCCGGTAAATACTCGGTAGGGTACTGTAGGCTACATGTAGTGTATGTGACAAAAATTTTATTATTATTATTATTTTTAATAGTAGTAGCAGTAGTAGTAGTATTACACAAGGCTGAATACTGAATCCCAAATCCCTCTCTAAGGCTAACCAGGATAATGGCACTATTTGGTGTGGAACAAGGGTTTCTACACCTTAAATAGTGCAATATCTGTACATTGTTATTTAGCTGAGGCTATTCTGTAGTGCAATAAGTAGACATAAAAAGAGACCTACGATATTAACAGGTTGTCCACCACGTCCATAGTTTATTCTCTTTGCCCTTTGGTTATATACAGTAGCATCTGGAAGAACTTAAAACTACTTTCACTACGTTAAGTATTACATGCCCTAGAGTATGCTATCTGGTCATTGATGCAAATTGGATTTTTCTGCAATCTATCTATATCTACCTGGCTTGCATCATCTTGCATCTAATTCTTCAATATTATTATTACTAAATGTAAAGACACTGATTGACTCCATTTCATTTGAAATCATTTCCTCATATACATTCAATTGAGACAGGATACAAACCATTCTGCATTGCTGCAAAACGAAATAATAACCAAAATTGAAAGCAGCTCAAAAGCCATCAGCATGGGGCAAAAATATTTTTGTCATAGTTTGCCCTAATCATAGTTCTGTAGGAGTTCAAGACATCCATTGTGTGCAATACGCCCCTGTTATTTCCCTAAACACGCAAGAAAGAACTTGACAAAAAATTATGCTTCAATTGTTCTGCTTTTATCATAACTAGAGAATATGATACAAAGCATCATTTTAAAGCATTACTTCGAAAGTATAAGCAGACAAGATCTAAAATCACACACATTTCCACAGCAAATTTACTTATTTTTTAAAATAAAATTAAAAGATTACAGGTTCATGTTGAGAATTTCAAGCTGTGTTGTGTGAAAAACATTTTTATAAATGAGGCTTCGGGTTACTAAAAGATTAATTTTAAAGCTTTGTTGATCTCATTGCCATCAGAAAGATTAAACTTTTAGTTTTTTATTTCCCAATTTTCATGATTAAACTAACAATCACACACGCACACACATACTGCACACTTATGCGCACACATTTTTAAAATTTTTTTAATGGGTGATGCTAAAATTAAATTTCTCATCTGTACTTCCTTATTTTCTTTTTTGCTAGTAGTAAGTTAATAGTAAAGGCAGTATTCAAGCAAATAAAATACAAATATATATAAAAGCAAAAAATAACAAATGGTCCAAGCAAAGAGAAGAGCAACCACCAGGGACATGTCAAGAAGCGTGACATTAAGAGAAGAGGAAACATAAAACAGTGAAAAAAAAAAACGACAAAAAAAAAAGAGTGTTTCTACAGGTACAAAGAGAAGGAGACTCTGAAAGGGCTTGTGGGTACGTACCGGGGAAAGCAGGGGTGGTCTGTCCGAGGGGGGTAAAGGGGGTTTGCTGCATAGCCAACTGGTGGAGCTTGGTCAACTGCTGAGGGGTAGGAGGGACAGTAGAACTAAGAGGTTATTATTATAACACAGGTCACACTGAGAAAATCAAGAAACAGAAACTAGCATAAAGAGAAAACGAGGAGAAGAAGCTGTGAGATAGTGGTGAAACCAAAGCGCAAGAAAGTGAGAACGAGAGCAAAAAGTGAGATCAACTTGAGGAGGACTTGGCCTGACACTGTGAGAGAAAGTCTCAGGCTTGATTTCAACTTTTTGTATGTGCGCGCATGTTTGTGTGGAGGAGCAGAGGCACCACAAGTGGCATTGTTCACATACTTGCCTGAATACTTTATGTATATCAGTAAAATTTAAAGCAATATCCATGTTATGGTATGCCAAAGCCAGAACATCACTGTTGTTCTTAAAAACTTTCAACTGTTGTCATGAGAGTTGCTATTTGCCTCTTATACTATATTTAAAAGCATTTTATAAATCTAGAAGTTTCCAAATCCTTTTTTGTAAATTTGAAAGATATAAGCAAAGATTTCTTTTATTATTCAAACAATAACCATCATGAGTAAGCTGACTGTTACTGTAGTGCTGGCATTCATCAAATGTCTACAACTGTACATAAAAATATAAATTATAGTGAGCTGCTGTGACACATATAGACACACTACTTACATTGATATTACACTTTGCTTGCATGTAGAAAAAATTTTTGACATCTAAAAGGTACAGTATGCATAAACAGCTAGAAAGTCAGATAGAAATTATGTGCAGCATAACAATTATAATTCAACCTTTGCTTTCCATGTTTTAGCATACAGCATTTTTTCCTCCTATAAAATATATATATTTTTCATTTAAACATGACCATCACTAAACATGAAATTATCAGATATATGAACTTTTTTTTATCCTTTCAACCTTTCATTACTCTCCTCACTCGTTCTAACAAATGGTGTTACACAACTCCTCCACCATTCCTCATAATCCAAGATTGATGCATAATGTTGCATTTGTCCTTTAAATTTGTGTTTAAAAGCAGGTAGTATTTTAGCTTGAGCTTCGTTTGAGTGATTGTAATGTCCTCAACTTTCTCCCTAAGCATCCATCAGTGCCTAAGTGCACTGAGAAGGACTGACACACACTGATGTCACTGCATGTGATTACTATTGAGACGGATTCATTTTGATTATAAATGGAGACGATGATGAGGCTCAAGGGGACAGAGGAGGCGTCGGCTGTTTGCTTATGTAACCCGGTCTGTTTAATCAGTTTTATATTGTTTATCTTGAGAGTCATTGACAGATCATTAGCATTTATAAAGAGCTAGTTCAGTGAGAGATAATAATATGGGTAACAATGAAATGATTAGAATGAATAAACTACAGCAATTTTCTAGCTTGTTTTTTTTATTACAGGGCTAAATCAAATGGAATATAAAAATAGCATTGTGGATATGGTGATACTGTAGTGGTGCTATGCTATGGTTTAAATTATTTCTTCGTGTGTATTTCTTAATTTAAACTACACATACAGTATACTATACTGTGTATATCAATACCATAATACCATTCTACTTCATAACTCAAAATTAACCCCCAAGCTCAGTATTAAGTCTGTGTGGGGATCATGAACAAGTAAGTAATGTACCTATAATGTGTAATACACCATGACACCACCACAACTTTTAATGCTCTACTGTAGGTCTGCACAATATGGACAAAAACCTGATTATATTGTGAATATTGCAATGCCACAGCTTGTAAAGCAAAATCCATTTGAAATTAGAGTGCAGAAAACCACCACGCCATTGATAATTTTTCTATAACATAATTTCCTCAGGTATTTTATTCCTTACATAACAAAGCAACTCTAACCATCCATTCATCCAGGAACCAACTAGGGACTAGTTATATAATTTATAATCAATACATAAAATAAAACTGTAAAGTTGACATGTCTGTACGTTGAAGATAATTTTGGAATTTTAGTCTGTTCATCTGTTTGTTTGTGCACGCATCACATAAAACCTACTGAACAGATTTTAATATGGTTGTCACAGGTGTATTTGTCCGAGCTTGGGATAACATAGGATTTGTTTCATCGCAAATGGCTCACTGGAAGAAAAGAAATGTTACTTCTGGAAAATGGCCCTCATAAATGTAATCTTAACCTTGATTCCGCGCACTTAATGATGACATAAATATTTTAGTTGTACATATTAAATTCTAAACAAACAAAGTCGTGGACACATCTAGTCAAGAATAATTTCATATAAACTAAGTTGTATCTGAACAACATCCCTGGGTGTAAAGCAAAACCGGACTTTGGAATTGACCTCGCAAACGTTGGCAATTAAACACTAAAAGCATATTAAATAAAGGATTTGCTTACGGACCTATTAGTTATTCAAGGATGGAATTTAAATTTGTTTGAGAGATGTTTATACAAATAACATGTGAAATCAGTATCGCAAAGGATTAATATCCCAATAACAACTGACTATCAATATATTGTTTAGCCTCACTCCATATTTAATATTCTGCTTACAGGGTAAGAATGTAAGAACTCTGAATATAAAAAAGACATTCAGAAAATTACATGTCCTGTGATTGTGTCATTTTCAATGTGACAGGCCAAGTCCTAATAAGTCAGGCCCACACCTCAGAGGGCTCATGTCGTGAACAATTTCAGATTGTAATGCAACAAAAATTACACATCAGAAATGTCATATTAATATTATTTTTTAATATTAATAGAGATGCATGTTGAAAAGCTACAGAACCATGCAGATAGGAAGATAGGAAGTGGGGACAGGGGGACAGGAGAGCTGTTAGGAACTCACATCTGGATGTGGAATAGCATACTGTCCCTGAATAGTGTAAGCCTGTGAGAGAAGAGGAGAAAATGGAAAGAGGGGAAAATAAATTAAAAATTAACCCTTAAAAAAATGCAACAAA
This sequence comes from Clarias batrachus, assembly GCA_003987875.1. NCBI lineage: Eukaryota > Metazoa > Chordata > Actinopteri > Siluriformes > Clariidae > Clarias > Clarias batrachus. The sequence goes on from QMIH01000054.1 coordinate 850,645, forward strand.
TTAAACAACAAACAACTGATGCATAATCATTAAAGCTCCTGTTAACACCCAATACTTTCATGTCTAGGTTTGAGATATCATCTTAACATCCAAGCATAAATACTTTAAAAGTAAATCAGATTAAACCTTTCTCATCTTATGATCACACAGTATCTTTGTCAGTCAGGCATTTTTCTTTCATTTTTTTATATAACTGTCTGTTTAAAATGTGTTAGATATTTATTGTCACTTGTATTTGGGATAAATTGGCATTAATGGTTCGTGCTTTGAGTTCAGACGCCATCCAAAGGGTCAGTTATAATTAATTAACAGTTGTATGCAATGGGCATTAATAAGGTTAAGTAAGTGGAATGTTAATAAGGCAAATTTGTCCTCATTTAACTTTCATTAGAACACTATTGAGAATACATTAGAAGCACACTGCACTGTGAATCATGTTAACAAATGAGTTGGAATGACAGTTAAACTTGCCTGATAAAATATCCCTTTAATATTTCTGCCTTCATTGGTGCTCAGTACATTTCGGATCACATGTCAATTTTGATTATAGCCCATAACATTTTTAACCATTAACTTATTGTGGAAACTATTTGTTTTTATGTATTGATTTAAGGCATATTAAAAGGATATCTTATTTAAAGAGAGAGAAGAGATTTGCTTGACAGGAGCTTGCACGTCAGTTAATATAAATCTTGAGATGTTATTCAAGTCAAGTACAACACATTTTTGAGATCAAGACAGACAATTCATCTCTAGACTGTAGACTGACATGTTGAATATATGCTAGGGGTTGCATAGAATATTTAGCTATAACAGCATTCAGTAGTTCAGGGCATTGATGGCTTAATGGTAGGCTTCTTGCCTGCCATGTGGTTTCTCAGCCCCTGGGACTCCATCAACTACCTCATATGCAACGTTTTCCCCACAGAGGAGGTTACAGCTAGTCAGGGTGGTGGGAAAAACAGTGAGGAAAATGTTGCAATAAATATATTTCTACTATATAAAGAAAGTTCTACAGTTAACTGCACTTTATGGAAAAGGGTTTTCGTTTGTTTTATGATCAAACGTTAATATAATTTTGTAGTACAGTGGTGTGTTTTTCCCCCATCCTTCTACAGTTATTTATATTTTCTTCAAAGCTGAATAAAGTTTTATCCTTACAAGGTGGCATAGAAAATTATATGGCAACTCGTACTTTGTGAAAGAGAACAAAATCCTCCAAGTTGGACATCACTATACAGTGATCACTATAAGAGTCGAGAGTCTAATGGGCATGAGCTTCTGGACTAAGTGCTTTTTTTCAAGCAAATTAATTCTCAGACCTTAAATAGTTTAATACAATGTTAAACAGCTTTATTATTTTGCCCATTTATTACATTACTGGAAGCAGAGGTGGATCACGCGTTTGAGGCTCTGGGTCATTGATTGGAGAGTCAGGAGTTCGGTCCCCGGCACTGTCAGGCTGGCACCGTTGGGCACTTGGGCAAACCCCTTAACCCTACGCCCCAAATAGAATTGCTAGAAATTGCTGGTCCCAATGCCCAGGTGAGAATGAAGCAGGGTTGCGCATCGGGCTAGCAAAAACCACCATTACTACAGAAACAACAGAACTCGTCACCCAGTGTACTCAACAGCATGGGGGCAAAATACATTAGTGATTTTTTGTTGTTGTTGCGTTATTGTGGCCTAAAGTATCTCAAAAAGCTAAAAATTTTATTTGTACCTTGTAATGTGTATGACTGTTAACTTCAATTTTTTTCAGCACATCCTTCGTAATTTTCAGCGTTTAACTTCACTAATAAAGTAATCTGAAAGTGGATATGTCCAAAATGTTGACTATGGCAAATATAAGTAGCGGACTAGTGTATTGAAATACTGGTTGACTAGTAAAAATGAATAATCATGCAACCCCCAACATAAAGAAACAGAAAATATAACACATTCACCCAATATTATAGGACTGTAATAAACAGTGACCTCATGCTCAGGACATATCTATCAGCAAGTCCTGTTTCTCTCTCTCTTTCTCTCCCTCACATAGAATCTGTCCCTGGGCAGTAGGGACTATAGCCGTAGGTAGCATGCATGTGAAAAGGTGAGAAACCTGAGTGCACTAACAGGCAGTGGCTGGTGCTGCAGTAAAAGGCTGAGATTGGCTGCGGACGCCGCCAGCGGGTCGGCTCTTACCTGGCCACCTGAAAAAATGACCGGGGTGGAGGCAGGCTTTGGGCGATAGGGGATGGTGGCACCTTTCGGTGGGGACTAGCAGAGGGAAAAAGGGAAGAGGTGGATACAATGTTAGACCTGGGAAAACACAGTGTGTACACAGGCTTGTGTGCAAACACATGAGTATGTACGTCATTGTGAGAGTCTGTGTGTGTGTGTTATGTGTGCTTGTGTTATGACAATGTATATTAAAGCAAAATAATAAATAAATAACTGGAAGCAAAATATTTCCATCCCTCTACTATCATCCATGAGCGTACATCTTCTAACCAGACACAAACAGGACTCCTTTGGCTACCACTTTCTCTCTTTGCCTTTTCATCTTTCTCTCCTATTTTCCTGTCACTCTCCAACTCTCGTTGAGCAATTTGTGATGTACAGTATGATGTGTTATGTATGTGCCTGTAAAAATGACTATTATATGCTTAGATTTTAATTTTGGTCATATGAATTCTTTGTTAATTGTGTATATAATCAAAATTGCATACAGAAGTTGTTCCTACAAAAAAATAAAAAATAAAGAAAACACAGTCCCAGTCATAATTGCAGCACAGATTGAGTTCATATAAATAGATTATTTTTTACATTAAACACATTATGCAAATATTGTCATAATGTGTGGTGCTCTGGGAAAAAAACCTGTTGGATGTCGCTGTGGACAAATTTCCTCCACAGAACAGAAGAACTTAAAAGAAAACAATGTTTTGGTAAAAATACCTATAATTTACATTTTCCTTTATCCAGAGCAACTTACATTTTTATTTTATACATCTGAACAGTTGGGTTAGGAGCCTTGCTCAAAGGCCCAATGGTGGCAACTTGGAGGAGCTGGGGTTTGAATTGGAGATCTTCCAAGCAGTAGTCCAACAACTTAACCACTGAGTTACCCATACCCCCAACTAAAAAAATCATTTAAATGCATTAGAGCTTTACTTATTATTGAAATACATAAAAAGAGAAACACACAGTATTTCAGTAAAGTCTGTAGTTTTTAGAACTAAATGTAGTTAAAAATATGAACAGTTTTCTCCTGAACTCTATCTACAGCAAACAACCCAGTTAGAGAGTCATTTTACTACAGTGTATCAACAGACATTTATGCCGTTTTATACAACTTTGTTAGTTTTGACCTAGAACAAAATGACAAATTTAAGAATTTGACTATGAACAAAAGTAGCAATGCTTCCCCCAATTTTCTCTACATTTGCCCAACATGAGCAAAATTTGATTCTGAAATGGTAGCTGGGGAATACCATTTCAGAATAAAATTTTGCTCATGTAGCATCATTGGGCAACATACTGTAACACATTCTGAGGAAATCTCTACTTGCTCTGATCGCATACTTGTGCTCAAAATTACCCACGATACTCTAGTATACCTTTGAATCGACAAGACTATACCATAACTCCCATCAAGAGACCATGGCAAGTTTTGTTCCTTGTCGCTTTTGTCCCTTATCCCTTATCTGTGGACATTTTGAATACACTCCTAAAAATAGGTTTGTCTATTGTCTGTTGCACCACACGTTAAGCCCAAACTGGACAAACAAACATGCTTTATGCTATACATGGGACTCTATGAATTAAAAAAATAATAATATTACCACTACATTTCTCTTTATTCGCTTTAATTAAATAAATACAGCACTCATATAGCCATCAAAATCCACACTGCACAAAAAAAGTGCTGCTTTGTAAAAACTGAAATCCATTTGTACTGTTTTAATTCTTGACCTGTACAAAAAAAAAAAAAACAAAAAACAGCATGATTCCTGAGCTCAAGGGATCCCTAGGGAAATAATATCTGTACATTTGTTTGTTTGTTTTAGCAATATTTTTGTCACGAATCACATAGAATATTATGGTACTTTTTTCGCTTCATGGTTATTATGAATTAAACAATTTTTCTTTAGTAATTTTAATGGATAGGAACATTGCATGGGAATGTCTATTTGCAATATTTAGATGATGAAGTGTGTTGTTTATGTGCTTTATAATCAGGTTTTATCACATGAAAAATATCAAATGAAAAACAAAAAAGGGCTATAAGGAGTGAACTTGGTACAGTAAGCAAGCAATAGAGGATGTGCATCAAAGATAAAACAAAGCTGTACTTCTGCCAGGAAACTGACTACAGTGGCAGAAGAGGAGCAGAGAATGAGAGTATGAGTACGAGTATGAGAGTTCTGTCCTATAAAAGCAAAGAGAAAGCCATGTGTGTGTCTCATCAAAGGGAAGGTATTCGAGCTCACTGCCCACTGCATTGTACCTCCAGCATGACCACACATATTTGTTTGACACACTGGATGATGGCGTCCGGGGTGCCAGAGATTGTCACAGCGCGCTCTGTGGAGTTGGGCAGCATGTCCCCGGCCACTTGCACCTGAGCTCCTGTGGACTGGAGACAGACTGAGAATATAACATATGCACAAACAAATGAAAGAAAAATAAATGATGACAAATTTCTTCATTTCTGATTGAAAAATGTGTACATACAGTAGTAATGTGTAGATAGATAGATAGATAGATAGATAGATAGATAGATAGATAGATAGATAGATATTATACAGTTATTATATCATCAGCTAAAAAGGCTTAAAGTCTTAGAACTCTTGTACTATTCAATGATACACTTCAAAAAGGGGTCACATCCTGTCAAATAGGGGACAAGTATGGGTCACATCTCTCCTCATCCCACAGTGCTACTGAATTTTTTATTCTGATTGGTCAGGAAGTTGTTTGGTTTTCTATAATAGCAGCTCTAATGATAGGTCTGGCTGAGGGCAAATAACAGGTTTATATCAATATGATTCTCACTGTACTTTACCATTTCCGAAGTAATGACTCACACAGGGATTTGTATTATAAATGCCGATGATAAACATACCCTAATCCTGATAATAAATGCATTTCAAAATGTTGCTGAAAAGAATTATATAATTCTTGATGTTGTAATGCGGGCCATTATAGACGTTTATATAACATTAACGGAATGAGACTGCTGTGTGAAAGGTCAGTAAGATTTTAACCACAGGGAAAGAAATACTTTAAAAACATAATATTCATGAATTAATTCAAATTGTAATTGTCAAAGTTTTGTGATATAAGAGGATTTAAACACTTTAGGACTTGTACAACTTCTACTTCAGAGTAGGAACAGTAATTCTGTTTTGTGGCATTCTGCATCACACCACTCCACCAGCTTTATTCTTTCATCATTTCTGGTTCTGTTTTTCCACATGAGAGTAAAACTGTCAGCGGGGGGCAGAACTGGCTGGCCATGGTCTACTCATTTTCAATCTCTCAGCAGGATTGGAAAAGTACACTCTACCTCTCTCATCTCCTTGATCTTAGAGCCTCCTTTCCCAATGAGAGAGCCACACTGGCTGGCTGGGACGACCAGCCGCAAGGTGACAGGGGGCTTGCTGGTGGCTGGGCTGTTGCTCATGGAGTTAATTATATCCTGAAGAAGCATGTGAAAGAGAACCAGAGTCAAAACTTTGAACAGCTGCAAACTCTAATACATACATTTTAACGTCTCAAAATCCTGGCTGATTATCTTATACTGAGTATCTTAGAGAATGTTCTTCAGTAACTATGATGAATTATTCAGTATCTACAGGTAAACAGAAAAATAAACATATCAATCGTGGCTAAAAGTATTAAGACAACACATACCCTGTATCACAGTTCTAAGCAGATGATGTCATTATTTGTAGCCTATCTGGATGAAGTGTTATGCTAATTAGCTGAAAGACTAATGAAACACTGGCTATGTGACAATGGTATTCAGCTTCTGGAGCCATGGCCTGGGTCATCTCAATACCTACTGTAAAACCAACGGAAAACTGTTGTACAACAGTAAAGTAGGCAGTAGCAGTCAAGAACCCAATGTTTAAGAATCAAGTAGGCATGAATTGAACGTGTGATACCAGATACTAGACATCTTTTTGATCCAGCAGGGTTTGAAGAAAAAAGGTCTTCATAGTAAATATTGATTGATGTACAGGATAGCATTTTCACTGCATAAAAATACAAATATTTCTTATCAAATTAATTGTCATTGTTAAAAAAAAAAAAAAAAAGAATATAATTAAAACATTAAACATTTGGCCATCACTATAGATATAAGAACAAGTAATTTAAGATGTTAATTCAGGGTCTGCAACTTGCATTTTTTTTCCTTAACTGTAAAATAAATTTAAAATTCAGGGTTGCGGGAGGTCTAAAGCATACCCCAGGATAATTAGGGCATGAGGCAGGGTACAATCCCTCTCAGGGCACAGACTACTGGCAATTTTGGAACGTCAATAATCCTAATCTGCAGGTCTGTGGACTGTGCGAGGAAACCTGCCAAGTACAGGGAGAATGTGCAGCCTCCATGCACACAGAGACGAGAATCAAACCTGGCCAGGAATCAAACCCAGACCCTGGAGGTGCAAGCGACAGTGCTAAACACTACACCCATGCTGCCCTAATAAAACATTGTGCTTTTGTAAAAGAAAGGAAATAAACAGGAAGCGCTTTCATCCATCTCAGTCTTTGACAATATATTTCTGAAATGTGTCACTAAAATGAACTGAAACTCTGTGACTACTTTACACACAGACAAGAAATATATCTATAGAAAGCCTAAACTGTCTACTTAAATGAGTCAAGTGTTTACTTAAATAAAGTATAAGATCAATATACTCAGTTTATGTAATCTGTATAAATCCAAGTACAGTCTTTTCGTCTTACTTCATTATCTAATAACGACCTCAGACAGGACATGGCCACACGCTATTCACAGGGAAACAGTCGCGCACACAGATTCACTGAGTTTTCTGTGCGTGTGGAAGACTTCACATGCTGTACAGGTTGCTGAAGATCTTCAGAATGGTTCTGGACAGTGGAAGGAGTTTAGATTTTGCACAAAATAAGAGACTCACTGAGACTCCAACAGCTGCAGTAATTTACTGTAGTAATTTGCAGTAATTGACTTTTTGAAAAGTAAATTACTGCAGCCAAGGAGAAAAATCCAGCAAGTTGTTATTTTCAAGTCTTATATAATCCTCATTGTGATAATATAAAACTAATGTAATTTTATTTTTCCTCGTTTTGGCTAACTTTGGCCAGCTTATATGAAACATTGCCTTTCAATGTCGCGTAGGTTAGCATGTAGATAACACTGCTAATCTTGCTAACATACTGCCTTATGTAGCTTAGTACAAACATGTTAGCTCAGGGTGTCTAAGCTAATGCCTTATGTAGCTTATATATGTTCATGAATGTTCATAATATTTTGATGAAATGCTGATGGTTTAATTTTAATTTTAACACATCTCCTGTTACACTGTACACATTATTATGCTGATTAATCCCTGCTATCCGTTATCACCCAGATGAGGATGCGTTCCCTGTTGAGTCTGGTTCCTCTCAAGGTTTCTTTCTATTACCTTCTCAGGGAGTTTTTCCTTGCCACCGTCGCCCTCGGCTTGCTCATCAGGGACAATCTTATCATTTTTATTCATACACATTGCATACAAACTTACTTCTTTTTATTGTGTAAAGTTGATTTGCGACAATGTCAATTGTTAAAAGCGCTATATAAATAAAATTGACTTGACGGAAAAAAAAGTTTAAGTCATTGTGTTGTCTTTATGCATGATCATTAGTGATTGATGATAATATACAGTAGTTTATTTTATTGTGTTATCGTGCTCATGTTTTTTTTTCTTTTTTCCCTTTTTTTTTCAATGGAAATTTTCAAGTTCAATTAAATGCAAACAATCAGGCAAGGTATGAACAGCCCACAACTATGTCATGGAAAACAATGATGATGACCTAGTTCCACAGACTCTGTGATTCCTCCCCGCATAACAACCTGGACCACAACTGATGTCTGGATTCAGGGTGGATCTCTTGTATTTTTAAAGTGGATGGACACAAACAATAAGTATCTGTTCAAACCTGTGACTGGATACAACCAGCAGACTGACCCAGGTGAAAGGAATATGTGCTGCTGGTCGCAGGGTCTGTGTACATTGCATGGTGACCAGCAAAAAAACACCTTGTCAAGTATGCATGATCACTCAGGTCTTCAGTTGAAAAAGGAACTGACTGTGTATAGGGTGTAAGAATGGGCTTTTACAAATCTAATACCCTTTTTTCATCATGCACTGTTCCTGTTTGCACTGATTTACCCTGAATTTCTGTTTTTGCATGGCCATATTTAATTTTGCCATAAATGTGCCTTCTGTGTACAAGACTCTTCACCTCTGAACATTGTCTTTGCACTATATGAGTGAGTAGGATATGTATAGGGTAAGAGTGAGCTTTTCTGCCAGAGTTATTTTGCCTGTCAGTTAACTATATTCTAAATAAATTTTTAAAAAGTTTCTTTTGTCCTAAAATTCTTTTTTGTAGCACTTCCATGAAAGGCTCATTATGCTGGTCTTTGTCTTCTCTTGTGTGAATTACAGCATTATTCATGATCATTCACACCTTCTCGCATATTGGACTTTCTAAACAAAATGTGTCTTAGAAATTTTAAATGAATATATTGTTTTCTGTGAATGAGTGAGCAGGATGATTGTCACATCATTTTGGAAAGAAAAAAAAAAACTTTAGGCTACAAGATCCAGTTTGCAAAAGTCTTGTACACAATGTTGTGAATGTGGTTTGTGGCCTTATTTCAGTGATTTATTTTTTTGTTGTTTTCAATAACCACGAATAACTGTTATTTTCTCCAAAATACAAACTTGTACATACATGCTGCCCACATATTACTGTAGCACAGTTTGTCCTAAATACAGTGTAATCAGACTTTGATATGTTTATATGTAACTGAAAAATACACAAATGTCTGAACATTTTAGAACTACTTTAGCGCCTCAAAACACCTCCAGACCCATAAGGATTAAATCTGAATAGAAGTAGTTTTTAGTTATATTTTTTGTATAGTGATTTTAACAATAGATATTGTCACAAATCAGCTTAACAGAAAATATGTAGCTTCATAATCAGATCCCTAATGAACAAATCAGAGGCAAGAGTGGCAAAGGGAAACCCCTGATGAAGGCATGGGGAAGAAATCATGGGAGGAAAAGGACACCAAAGGTGTAAACCTCCAGTATTTACAGTATGTTAGCTTAACCATTGAAGTAAGGGTGAATCACGTCTAGACATTTCAAAAGACCTTCTACAGAATGTAAAACCACCTTTAAAGAATGCTGCAGCCATCTGAATGCGTCTCTGCGCTGCTATTGAACTGCCAGCTGCAGTGATTGCTGACTGGAGCTTTAATTTCGACGAGATTTTACAACTTGAGGAGCCGCTAGCACTGATCACTGACAGACTCAGTTCTGCTCAGGACAAGCTAACTGTAATGTAATATATATATATCGAAAAGGGTTGTCTGATCTTGGATTCATCCAGATATGTTATATGTATTCAAAATCATAAAATGAAACTTACTTAGGACATACAGTGTGATGAACATTTGCTGAAGATGGTGATGCGACGTTGCTGATTTTTGTATAACATTTCTTGCTTTGCAGTGTGCATTCTTATTTATATAGAGAGAATTTTATTATTATTTAATAATAAAAATGGTCACCTGCTGCATGGTTAATAGCTAATAGCATGTACCTCTTCAAATTTGTAGGCAATCATGGCAAAAGCCTTAAAGATGGCGTCCGTGGGTCCTGTTATGGTGACGATTCTCTCTGGACAGTTCCCCTCCGAGATGTTGATGCGAGCAGCACTCTGTAGATCACACAAAGCTTGAGGTGAAATTAATGTTTTTTTTTGTTGTATTTGTTCGAAATAACAAATAACATAACAATATAGTATAATATACAAAAATTATAACTTTAGGTTCTATACAACATGTGTATTTAAAATAATATTTTCTGTATTTTTGTATTTTTCTTTTTTTTTCAAGTAACTGCTGGTTCTTGTTTTACTAGCTCTGTCCAAGATTTTGGAAGGTAACATGCTGCTGTTTTTTTGTTTTTTTTTTCGTATTATTGAACCCTGCGTGAGAGGAGCTGTCACTCCAAAATCCCTGACTGTGGATTTAATCCTGCAACTAGGGCTCTGTCATTCCTAGAGGATAAAGACACAAACAAAAGTGACTCAGACTCTTCTCAGAGAGGTTTTTTTTTTTTACTTACCTCTTCACGCATTTTCTTTACAGTTTCTCCTTTCTGAGAAAGAAATCATACCATCAGGAATTAAGAAAATGTCTTAAAATGCTTTCAAAGTTAAGTTAAGAACTTGAGACAGAATGTAGATATTCTTAACATACCTTTCCAATGATGCTTCCAACTTCCTGAAAAAAAAAGATCACATAAAAATGACCAACATATTATTCTTATCAGAACAATCCCATAAAAATCATTAACAACTCAGCATGATAGTGAAAAGGAGCAGTAGCTAGTTTGTTTGCTGGTTAAATGACAAATAATACCAATTTAATGCATAAATAATTTTTAGGTCATGTTTCACATCTCTTAGGACCTAGCTCTCTGTCTGCCTGTCTGTCTGTCTGACTGTCTCTCTCTTAGCCTCTCTTTATGTACATGTCTGTGTCTGTATGTCCTTTAATCTGTCAGTTTCATTCTCTTTTAATTTTTCACCAATTCATAATATCTGTACGTACTTTGCCATGCATGAGGAGGCGGATGGTCAGGGTGACGTTAAGGCCGCCCTCAGACTGCACTTTGCTGGATTCCATGGTGAGACTGGAGTGGTTGGTGAAGTTGGTGTATGATTACGTGACAGGAAATCCCCAGGAGTAGAACGATACAGATGGTAATGACAGCCAACCAGTCACCTGCAAGTTATACATTTATATATACATGTTAAACATTTTTGCATATCAAAAGGAGGGATTACTGGCAGCATGCTCATGAAATGAGTAGGGATGCTATATATTCATGTACTATATGCATATTTTGAACACGAGGGGGAGCACTTCTCAACCTGTAAATTCCAGTCTCGGTTTTCCTCACAAACAGGACATCCTAAAACCACAACGGTTATTCTATACCTTATCCGGTGCCCAATTTCATATGGCATAAAACTGAAATAATGCAGATCAGACCATTTTTATGAAACATAAAACACAGGTAGGATTGAATCTGCATTATTATAATAATAATAATAATAATAATAATAATAATAATATAATTGAATAATCTGCTTGTAGATTAATCTAAGCTTAAATATTACATATAGAATAAAAAAGAAAAAAAACATGTACTTCTATTCTGTATATCCTAGTTTAGAAAAGTTTGGGGGACAGGAGTAATTCAATTTGAATTTATTTAACCAAACTCAACTCAGTTTTATATATTTTTAGTGGTTGACATTCAAACAAAGCAATTTTCCAGAAAGATTTAAAGGTTTCTATGCCAAAAGCTCGATTTAATGGGCACTTAACCACCGAAACAAGATTAATTTCATTGCAGTAGATTACCATCAAACTGCAAACTAGTATACATGCTGAAAGACAGATAGAAAGATAGAGAGAGAGAGAGTCTGTCAGCAAGAAAGAGAATGGACAAAATCATTTCTCCCTTAATGATGTGGCAGATCGATCTCTTATATCATGCCAGTCATTCAACAGACACTGAGATGAAAAAATTATGCCAAAATGCAAGACAGAAAGTTGAGGGTGGTGACCAGACAGACAGAAAAATACTGCATGTGGTAGATGATGGCATAGCAGAAGAATTACATGGTGTTTTTGAGGATGAGGATTTTTTTTCTATGTACTGTATACATAAGGTTAGTGACCTGAGATATTTCTTTATAGGATGAAGCAGCAAGAGAAAGACAACCAGAGAAATAATTGAAATGCATGTGTGTTTGTGAGAGAGAAGGTGGGAATAAAGAAAGCTGTATGGACAGATGAAATCTGGAGCCAGATGTCCAACAATTTCCCCAAAGAACTGCGGATTGCATAAAGCCTCTAATCCACACTAAAACCACGAAGGAAAATAAAACCATGTCGCAAAAATCCTGGCCTGGGGAGATCTCTTCAGGAATCAGTGACCTGGTGAAACATGAATGGTATTGGCTAGTTAAGCTTCTGCTGGTTTAATAACGATGTACACATATTTCATTTATTTGGGTTTTAATCCAATTTTTTTTGGCATGAGAAAATAAAGTACACACAGTATTAGTAGTGTTTAGTAGGTCATAATCACAGATAGATAGACATGAATTAATGAGGATAAGGACCATACAATATTCTAATTTACTGTATATTACTTTATATTTATCTATTTATCTGTGTTTGTAATAGAGATTTAAAAAATATATTCAGTTATGTATCATTTTTCATTGTGCCATTCATTCATCAAATTCTTCTTCTTATTATTATTATATAACTTGTATATACAGTATTTGCCTTTGAGGTAATAAAATATTGCTCTTTCTCTATAATCCTGCAGGTGGCAAGATCTAAACTATTCGCATATCACTGCATCCTGTGTGATAACTGAGTTGGTCTATAATTGTAACAAAATCTGAAGAAAAAAAAAAAGGTTGATATCAAATCAGGATATTTATAAAATTGTGATACTTTCATAATCGCAATACAAATACAATCACCACCTAGATAGCATGATAATATTGTATCGGGTTGATCCCTTGTGATTTTCATCCCTACCTACCTACCTTCCTATCTACCTACCTACCTACCTATCTGTCTTACATGGACGTGCACAAATTATATGTGTATTGAATCTACAATCTGCTGTTACACAACTTTATTTGCATACACTACATGGATTTGGCAAAACTGCTGAATGAAGGCGCATCATTTTTGCTATAAAGTCATGTTTCAGTTTTAAAAGAAGCTGCTTACTGTATATTTGCATTAAGAGCTAAATGTTTGTCCTTGTCATGAGATTCAGCACTTTTAAAGTGGCACTTTGTTCCCTTCACTCAGCACACACCCGAGGGAGACTCATTGTTTAAAAGCTAATTAATATAATCAGTACACAGCACCAAAAAAAACAAATCAAACACCACAACATGGCATAATTAATGTACACGATAATGGATAGCAGGCATTGCATAACTGCTGAAGAGATGCACCTGTTATACAGTATCCCTGTTATTTTTTTTTAACCACAAGCTGTTTGTATTTCATGATTACAGTGATGTCATGTCATAATGGCTTAAAATAAATGTGGTCAGAGGTGAACGCCTAAATGGTACCGGTGCTATTTTAAGAATCCCAAGCATAAGGTAATACAAAAGCAAACAAACAAACAAAAAAGGTGGGCGCAGAATTTTAAACCTGACTCCCTCGTTTGTGTCGGTGCTGTTGGAGTCAGATGCATAAACATAATGCACATCTAGTTAAAAAGCCACATGTGCTTTGAACTCAGCAAGAATTAAATACATGTTCCATAAATATTATTTTTTTTATAACAAAAGTCTAACTTTAACATTTTCCTGTTATGGCTATTAAAAGCCATTTGTTGTATATACCATGGGATGTTGTAAGTGGGTCATGCTTTTCTGTAAAGAGCTTCTGGCCCCTTCCTCTGAGCTTGCTATCGAATTAATCACGCTTTATGCTTGGTCAAGCAGAGCACCCCCAAAAACTGCTCTGCCCTTTTTTGTGTTGTTTCAAGCGTACAAAAAAGTGTCATTTTACAAATGAAATTATTTACACTGTATATCTGGTAACACATTACTATTATGCCCATAAATAAACATATATTAATTAATAAATATGCATATTAATGCGTAACTAATGAATCAATAGTAATTAACAATGCACAAATAATAAAGCATATCTGGAAATAATGAATCAGTATACATTAAATACAGTACATTAGTGGAAAATCTATAAACAATGATCAAAAGATGTTAATATCTTGTTATTAATTAGCAGATTAAGTTATTTAATTAGATAAAGACTATTTGCATTATATAAGGTGTGTAGAAAGGTTGCCTCATCATGCATTATAAAATAATTAATAAAGTAATATTTGTTTTTTAGGGTTGTAATAATAGAATTTGCTGTATTGTTCAAAACGATGTCAGTACGCTTGCTTTCTGTTTGTCAAATCAAAAGCAGTAACAGGGGATTAAAGAGAGACTTCTATTAAGCACATTGCTTTTCCATGAGCAAATTATATTAGCATGCAAGCGTACTAGCTTAGGAAAAACAGCAATGGCTATGGTTAGCAGCATGCAGGTGTAAAGGAACACTTGGATTCTTGATTTTAGGGCTTTTACAATCTTGATACCTAGTAAGTGCTAAAATGAAACTGTTTGTTGAATCTTCCACAAAGAAATACCACACCCTGGTGCTAATGCCACAAACACATTCAACACCATGTGTCAGTTTCTGAAACTAAATGAAACATGAAGCAACACACCCACATTCATGCATACAGAGAAAATTATCCTCAATCCGAGAAAAAACTAAAAATCGGTGCAGCTATTTAGAATTTATAGGCAATTGGTGAGAATATCAAAGGCACACAAAACACAGAGTTACCCAACTCTGACAGTGGAAACTGGAAAAGCCCTTTGCACCCCATAAGGTTCATTAGTGATACCTTAACCATGCAAGCATGTTAATTATATAGTAGTTATATGAGATAATTGCTTTTATCTTTATATCTAATATCTTTATTTGGGTGAAAACCGATGTGTGTGATAGCTCAGACAGTCAAGGTTCTAGATTGTTGATTTGGGGATCTGAGGATCTGAGTTCGAGCCCTGCCATTGGTGGGTTGCCATACTATCCAGCCACTGGATTCAGTGTCAGTCCCATGCCTGATTAGAAAAACCTTGTTATGGAAATTATTCATTCTGAAGCATGATATTTAGGGGGTTTGGAGTAATACACACCTGAATGAAAGTTACTAAAGTTTATCTTCAGCTTGCCAATCCTTACCTAAATGTACATAATTTCCCACACTCACTCTAAGCACCATGGCATTATGCAATAGCGCCACCACTAATAACATTATACCTGATCAATACTCTAATGCTGACTACTAGTGCTTTGACCCTACTGCATTAACTGTATTAACTGTAACACCAATCTTTAGACACACTCAAATAAGAAGTACTTAGGTATGCAAAAGTTGAGGTGATTCAGCATTCTTTTTTTATTAAGCCTCCATCAATAGATTATACTTGGACTAGATGTGCATTAGCAGGCAATGTATTAAAAGATACTGCAGAGGAATATGAAGAAATTGCTGAACAACCTCCCGACAAACCCGGCTCTTTTTCAAGCTCCCTCATAGAAGAGCAGATGAAAGAAGTGTTTTCTCAGACATGAAGAAAAGTCTCACATGCACAAATATGTTTCACCTTCACATGGGCAGCAGGGTGCAATCTAGTTTCCCCACATTTCAATCATCAGAAAGAAATGACCGCATGCACATAAACTAGGTATTTAATTTTATAGAATAGAACTGTGGTAGAATAATGTTTGAGATAAAAGAAGTACATAAAATTTCAAATAATACAAATCAATAGAAATGTAAGCGATATTAAAAGAAGACGTCTAATGAGCTTATACAGTACACACCAAAAACATCTTTAATTTTGCCAATGTTAAATATCATCTTTCTTAATGCAATGTTACTATACATTCTAGTTTGAAGTGGCCAAATTTATGCCATTAGCACAGTCGCCTTTCACCTCCAGGGTTGGGGTTTCGATTCCCGCTTCGTGTGCAGAGTTTTGTATGTTCTCCCCGTGCTTGATGGGTTTTCTCTGGGTACTCTGGTTTCCTCCCACAGTCCAAAGACATGTACAGTAGATTAGGCTAACTGGCTTTCCCAAATTGCCTGTAGTGTGTGAATGAGTGTGAGTGTGTGTAAGTGTGTTTGATTAGCACCCCATCCAGGGTGTACCTGTCCAGGCACCATGCAACTCTGTATTTGGGATAAAGCGGTATAGACCGTGAGTGAGTTAATGAGTGATCGAATTCATGGTCACATTTGCATGTTAAGTGTCCAAATCTAAGAAATATTAATTCAGAGATTATTAAATACTAATGAATTTTTCTTTGTTTGTTTGATTTTGGTTTGCATGGTTGACTTTTACTTGAAAATTGTTCCTCTATTGGCTTTTTAAAAAGAAACAAAAATACAATTTGTTTTGCATAATGTTCATGTCTCATGAGATCTCCTGAATGTGTTTTTAAATTTACACTCAATTTGGCAATTTTGCATACAAATTATACTTTTCATTTTAAATAGCAGATTTATTTTAAGCACATTAATTTAATAAAAATTTTGTATGACAGGATTTATATTAATAACTAGGCAACACAAAACTAATGTATACAGTATGTTAACACAAATAAATCCAGCTATTCAATGAAGACAAAGGAAATATGACCCTAAAAAAATAGGACAAATGATGTTGAGACGAAGCTGCATTACTGCAAAATTCGTCACATGCTGCATGAGTATATTTGCTTATTTATGCTCGATTATTTATCAAAATATGCACATGTATACTAATTAAAAATGCATTACTGAGACCTTTGCAGAATGCTGTGGAAATGTTTTGCTTGGTTTGGCCTACAAAACCATTACAAACAATGTCTCTAAAAGACAGAAAAAAGATAACAGATTTTAGGTTTATAAAATTGATATTTGTAGAGAATACTTCGAGACAAAGAGGCAAACACAGAGTGAAAGAGGAGACAGTGGGTGTAGCCGTTGCTCTAGGCTGTGGAGACCTGGCGGAGGACGAAGAGGAGAAAGAGGAGGACTGGAGCTGGAGGGGAGCTGGCAGAGCGGCCTGTGCAAATCGGCAGCCATGATTTATTGTATTAAACACATCGCTAGGCCTGTCAGTGTGTCACAGGCCTGAGTATAACATGACATGGCAGTGTTTATTGGAGACACCATGGCTTATACTATGTTTCAGGGCAAATTACTGCCCAGGGCAGCACATCTTTGTTTTTTTGTTCATTCTTGTTCCACACAGTAGCTTCAGCCTATTACAGGCAGAACAAAAAGAAAAAAAAGCACAAAAATACAAGAGGTGAGGTTTGTAACAAACCTGCCAATGTAATAATAGCCCATAAATAAAATACATACTGTATATGTAGCTTTTAAATGAATAATCAGTAATAAGAGTCCTACAAACATAATAAAAGTTGCTTTTACATTTGCCGATATTTGTTAAATTTGTGGGAAGGTGAAAATCTTCATGCTTTCAAAATTGTTCTGGCCGATTACACTATTAGGTGTAACAGATATGAAAAAACAAGATAAAGAAGTTAAAATTAAAAGTTCATTTTAAAAGGTCAGTTTATATCTGTAAAATAACTATAGCATAGATTTCCACAATAATCAAAAAATATTTAGTTAGTTATAGAGGTGTCGCTGGGCTGAAATGTCTGTACATACAGTACATACAGCAGTATAATACTATAGTTGATAATAATCAACCAGACAAACTCTTGGACACAAGTGAGAATCAGGCAATTGACAGATTCTTGAAATGCGTGGCAGATTCTGGATCGTCACCGCAACTGAACATGAACACTGCACTAATAATACGCACAATGACATATTATGTTTCAAATACTGTTCATTATGTAAGGTGTGTATGGTTATCTGACATTGACCAGATCTCCCCTGTCAAGTCCATGAAAATGAATGTGAATGAAGTAAAAATGGTGCGCACTTATTGTTCAGAATATAGTTCCAATTTGAACAAGTCCACATTAGCTAAAGAAGAAAAAAAAAAAAAAGATTCCATTTCTATTTATCTGTCTACATATATCTATATTTATCTACTGTTTCAATCTCGCTGTTAAAATGTTCTACAAAAATCCACAATGCATTTCTTTTTTCCCACAAATGTCGATATCTACTGTCTATCCTTCACCATCAAATGTCTCCTTTTAAGCCTCCCAGAGTCCCATTCTTGGAAACTTTAGTACTCAAAGCATCTCATTGGGTTACTCTGTGGTGGAAAGCATGATTCTATGCAAATCTCTAAATAAGAAGATTTCCTATTTGGAAAAATGTTTATAGGAATGATATAGACTCTCTTGTCCTTACAAAAAAATTAAAAAACATTAACTAACTAACTAAACTAATACATCAGATCAATCTCTTCACACATCTGTATTAAATTTAGGGATCATTCTAATTTGGAAAGGCAATATATATCCATTCGCATCACATGGCAATGAATATTATTTACTATTCATGAACAGTAGAAAAAACACTACGACCACAACTAATAATAATAATAATAATACTAATAATAGATTACATTGTTGTACTGTGGTCAATCTTGATTCTTGGGTACCTGCATGAATGTGTTTGTGAGTTGCATGTTGGCTGGCTGTTATGGTGGAGGGGGTGTATGATTATGGACACTCGGATCTAAGAGCTTTAGACGATGGGTTTTGCTGCAGTGCTCGTGTCAGCATAGGCACCGTTCTTCCCTCTCATTCCCACTGCTCCAATCCAACCCCTCCCTTACCCTTGCCTTTCCTCAGACAACCGCCTCCAAAGCTGTCAGCACAGATCAGTCGCCCTCGCTCAGATCTCACCCTGAATTATAATCACAAATCCAGCCACACATACCCACTAAATCAGTGGATCATATAATAAGTTATTAGAATCCCCGCTTGGAGAAATGATGACAAGAGTCCAACTGCAAAGCAGATGCCGCTAGTTTTTTTTGACTGGCACACAGAAAAAGCAAGGTCTGAAGATGTGACCATTGATATGCAGACTGTTGCAAATGATATCATTTCTCGTGCAACACTGCGTCTACGAATTCAGGTTGATTCATTTTGTCAGCTTGCTAACACAGTTTCCCTGCCAACATTAAGGCAAAGGAAGTACAGCCATTGCGTCGGAATTAACGGTTAGCGACCATTTTGAGATCGCAACAAATGCGCAGACACATCTGCAGCAGTCTACAGCACTGCATCCAGACCTCAATTCTACATGTGAGCTGATGTAGCTTCATCACAAATACTTCAATCCTATCAGAAACGACAACCGGACACCCAACACCAAAAGATGAAGTATTTTCTTATTTTGATGATGTGCACTGATATAGCTATTGAAGAAATTTACAGAGCAATGATGCTATAATCATTTTATAACTTTGACTGATAAAATTGAGCAAAAACATTCGTTTGATTCACCATGGCAGAAAATGGATCCATGATGGTCATCAAACTAATGACATTGCCAAAGACCAATTAGTGGTTTTCATAAGGATGCTGTATTTTTTCTCCTTTGCTAAGGCTGACAAATACGCCAGATTGTTTAATACACCATCTACCATTATGAGTCACACCAGCTGTTAAAAATTAAGATAAAAAATTGCTGCATTCTGCATTACCTCTCCTCAGAAACTAGCGAGACAATGAACAATCTAGTTATAACGACATTATTCTCCTTTCACTGACCACAGGACTTCATATACCGCTTCCTTTGGCAAGTCCAAGAAAGGCAAGAAGTTAAACAATTGAAAAATATTTTAAAATCTTTTCCAATTTGGAATTCATAAGGCAATCCAAATCAAACAAGAGTGCAATGCTAACACACAAGCAAGAAACATGAAGATCGATCCTTGCTCATGTCTTCCCAGGATGAATATTTGTTTCAATCCGTTGTAAAAGACAGTATTTGGTATAACTAATCTTAATCTCCAATAACTGAATGCTCAGTCATTGAATGATTACAAAATATGATTAGAGAATAAAAGGAAGAAAGCTTTTACAGTAAGTTTTTTTACCTTTTGCAGCTCCGAAGAGATGGCCACAAATTAGGATAGCTGGAAACGAGTGAAAATATTCAAATAATTGCACGAAGAAAGGATTTCTCCACTGTCTGTCCTTGCTCAGAGCCCTGACAGAAGCTGGAGTTTGATTGGTCCACATAAGGGGTCACGTGGGCGAGGCTCATGACACGTGACCTTCGTGGCAAAAGTAAAGCACGAAAATATTCTTACATCGAAATGTCGCTGTTGTTTGTGCTAGTGTTTCAGATCGAGGTTAATTCTTGGTGTAGAGGACACAAGGTGGTTTCTGTGTGCCAATCGAGTAGCCCCAGGGGTGTTCGGTGTGAACAGGAGGGGTGGATGGCACCCATGACATCCGGGATAATCATCGGGATTCTTTAGTGGGTCAACACATCAATGCTCAGGACTGCATAGTTTTATTTATATAAATACCTCCATTTCTACTGCTTCATTTGTCCATTGAAAGAGAGACAGTTTGTTCTAACAATCTGACATCAACCAGACCATCGCTTCAACACCGGTCACCAACATGTCCTCATTTTTCCAGTCAACCGACTAAAACATGAAGTAAAGTCTCAATGTTGTAACCAGGCCCTCCTGATCCTAACCATGATGTCTGATCTGCACCATGTACTCTCTACCCCCATTTAATCTCATGGCATTTGGGATTGCAAAATCATCACAGACTCAGAAGGGATTATAAACCACACAGACTAATCCACTTCAGCTGGACAGTAAAACAGGAATTAATCAACAATGGTTAAGCTTTATTGCTTTTACCAAAATAGGTCTGGATGAATTTACAAAATGGGTGGTGATGGCGTTATGAACTAACCAGTGAATTTGTAAAAAATATAAATAAAATAAAATTATAAATCACTCACAAAATGTATAAAATCTTTTAAAAACCACTGTTGTAAACCAATTCCAGAAATATCCCACATCTCCAGTAAAACACATAGGGCCTTTGGGCGGTGGTCAAATTTTGCCCCTGGGACATCAACTCAAACGGAATATTACTGCGGTGAATTAAATGAGGGCGCAGCAGCCCAGGCTTTCTGTGCATTCAAACAAAATTAGGGTCATGAGCAATTTGTTTCCCATACAAATACACGTGCAGTTTTGGGCCTGTAATAAGGACACTAGATTCAAATTTAACCAAAGAACAAATAAAGAGCATTTTTCACTGAATAGTGTATTTAGCCTTATTGCAGATAAAAACAAAAATAACACCTGGAAGGACACAATGGAATTTTACATTTTTATAGTTACGTTTATTGTTATGGAATATTTGTGTGACAAGTTATTACCTGCAATTATTTTATATTATCCAATATGAACTGCCGTTCCTCCACTATCCTAGAAATTAGAAAGCAGAAAGTTTTCTTTTTGGCCTGAAGACTAAACGTCAGCCATGCAGTTTTATTTGTTAAGATTACTATCAGATTACTGTTCGTCATTATTAAAGGAACAGTAACATTAGACTAGCGCATTACTGTAAAACTCTGACTTGAATTTCATCACTTTCTGACCAACCATATTTACTAATATAAACGGAAATGTACTATAAGCTCTAAGTGATGCCTTGAACACTGTCTTTAAGCTATTTTAAAAGTACACTGAAAGTGCAAAAAATATGAAAAGTGCAAACACTATGTAATAAACTATAATTGAGTCTTTCGGATATTGGTCTTACCAGATGTAGGGAATGCTCCTGAGGCTGACTTAGGACCAAAGGTGGTAAAGAAAGGGCACAATGAGGGTTGAGAGTGACATCCTGGTACTATAAGTAAACTGCCCTATCGCCTCCAGCAAGGACACAAATCAGACAACTTGCATGGAGTGGAATATGATTGGCCAGTGGGTTGTTCGGGCATAGCAATAGCTTCACGTCTACATGTCAACTGAGCAAGCTAATCGGCCCAGACGAGCGTGAAGAATGGAGCGATCGGTATGCTCAAAAAGACATGAGTTGCAACTTAGACAGTAGTAGTTCGACAGTAGATATAATTTCACACATACTAATAGTATGTAGAGTACATTTTTATCATGTCATTGAGAGATGGGACATCTATTGTACACCTACAGTACACTATATGTGTATTTTTTTCTCCAAGTTGTCTTTTATGATTGGCCGTTTAACTATGCAGTGCTAAAGCACTTCCACCATCGATTGGTTGAACAAACCTCAGTGTCAAATTGAGCTGTGAACCTGCAGGCTATAATCAAGCAGCTCATTATTGGGTTGGAACATGACCATGGCTTATCTGGCTTGGTCCTCTGAACTCTGAGCAGTGATGGACCTGACAAAATCTATACAAAACTCAGTGTTGATGGAGTGTGTGAGCGCTTGCTGCAGATACTGTATTGACATGATTCAGGTCATTTGAACATCTTTTAATGTTCACTTAGTGACAATGTGTTTCTATTGTAAAGTCAAATCTACTCCCCAGTCCCCTACGCCTCCCTTCCCCAGTCTTCCATTCTCTAATGGATGAAGGAAGCACGCTTTGGATGAATTACTCAAGAAGCTTGCTCGGAGGGAGTTTGTGTGTAAGAATACTTACATGGGGTAGAATGGACAATTCTTAAGCTCTCAGATTGCATTGTGCCAGCTCAAAAGGGTATGTTTCTATATTTGTACATATATTCTATAAGCTTTTATGTGCCCTATATACATTCAACCCAGATATAACCGGCTAATGGAAAATTTTGCCTGACCTTCCACTTTGCCATATTCAGTGCTTTTACTACTGAGAATGCTTGCAGCTAAAACCAATAACCAACAAGCTTGAAATGGAAACTCAAAAGAACTTAAAATAATAATAATCATAATAATAATAATAAACAGCTAAACTGTACATTTCTTTGTTTTTGGTGTGGTACCACTTACAGAGTTTATATTTTGTACTTTTAATTTGTATATTTCACTGAAAATAACTTAATCCATGGTGGTGTGAATAATCACGTCTTTAAGACATATTGCTTAAGTTTAAATTTGTATTTAAATAAAGAAATTCTTTATCACACTTGAATAATTAATTGAAGTGATTAATATGTTTTAGCTGGTGTCAGTTCCTTTAACCCTAACTGATGCAGTAAGCTTTTAATTTCCTAAACAACCATACCAGTAGATATACTACCTCATGGTCAAATTATTGGACTGCATAAAAAAAAAAAACTTAAGAAGATTACTGCAATTACTCGAATTGAGTTAAAAAAGTGTCCATCACATTATGCAACCCTGAAAAACTTGTGCTGAACTGTCAACTTCACAGAAAAAAGTGAACGACTTAAATGCTTAAATGCATTGAAAAACAGCTATGTTTAAAAGTGAAAGTAAGGGCATTTCCTGTATACAGGGGCACAGCGGGCATGGGATCAATCCCAGGAAACTTAATGCATGAGGCGTGGTACACCTTTGATGGGGTGCCAATCATTCACGGGCTGCACAAACACATGCTCACACTCACACGCTCATTCACACACTACTGGCAGTTTGGGAACACCAATCTGCATGTTTTTGGACTGTTGGAGGAAATCCAACAAGCACGGGGAGAACATGCAAACACGCACACAAACCCAAGGCAGAAACCGAACCTGGACCCTGGAGGTGCAAGGTGACAATGATAACCACTAAGCCACCCGCCACCTAGAAAGCTATTAAAGAAAAACTAATTCTGAGGGAAGGGGAACCTTGCTTTGACCATATCCCTGTTTGAACCTGTTCTAAATCCTAATCATTTTATCTGCTGGTTTCTTCTGTTATAGCACTGTGTAACATAATACTGTACATCTAGTTTAGGCCCCTTTCTTTTCCATCTCATTACTTTGTTCTGCAAACTGATATTAAAGCCACAAGCTGAGTTCAGGTGCGGATCTGCAAACTGCAGATTTCCTGGCCCCTCTTTTGTTGTTCATAAATATTTGCTGATGCACTCTTTCCATTAGTCATGCACATGCTGAATTGACAAGCAATACAAGGCTATTAAGACACTTTGATAAACGTAATGCTTTTATCCCCCTTTCCACTTTCTTCTCTCTCTTTGAAAAATCCCATTTTAAAATTTTGCTGCTGCTTTTTAAAATATATTTCTTATCAGTAGGGAAGGCCTAGGCAGTACACAGTATACATAGATCTCTGTCTGTCTCCAGTAAACTCCTCACCTCATCCTTCTGATTTTAAAAACTTCAAAAGTTTACATAAAATATAATATGATTATCGAGCTTGGTCAGACAATTTTGAGCAACTGTAAGACTGGAATTATTTGTTGAAATAACTTCAAAAATGGATCTGTGCTCTGTAGTTCAAAAGAACCTGATCCACACACACACACACACACACACACTCACACACTCACACACTCACACACTCACACACTCACACACTCACACACTCACACACAGGGAGAGGGACGCCTACTGAAGTGTTACCAAAATTATATTTCCATGCTGTGCATATATGAACCTGGGCTTACTTTGATATCATCTTCCAGGACATTTCTTTCCAAGATCATAATCTTCAAGAACTCCCCGAGGTGCACCTTTCACACCCTTAGCTTTGATTATTTACTGAAAATAATAATGCCATGATGGAGTACAGACCCTCCCATCACCCACCACCAGCAACACCTTTAGGCATTACATCTTAATCTATTGGCTCAATTTACTCTTAGAATCATCAATGTTTATCACAGAAAACAGGATTAAAACCAAAGCAGAACACAGTTTTGTTTGGAGATCTTTTAAAGATAAACAACTAGACATAGTTGGAGACAGCAGGGTTTTGACCCTGGTTCCCTGAAAAAAAAGAGAAAAAAAAAAAAAAAAACAATCCTGAAGGATGTGAAGTTACTACCTAAAATCTAAACAGCGCATCATCCTTTGGACTAGGGAATTTAGATTTTTTTTAAAAATCCTGGGGCCTCCGAGTGGCGCAGTGGTAAAGTGCTCGCCCTATCATCCGGAGATCGCGAGTTCGAATCCCAGGTGATGCTGTAAACTCTCGCAGCCGGAGGTCTAGAGAGAGCTGATTGGCCG
The DNA here is from genome assembly GCA_003987875.1 of Clarias batrachus. Lineage (NCBI taxonomy): Eukaryota > Metazoa > Chordata > Actinopteri > Siluriformes > Clariidae > Clarias > Clarias batrachus. The sequence continues at coordinate 875,680 of QMIH01000054.1, forward strand.
AAATCTCTCAGAGGGGAGGGATGAGAGGTACTTAGTGCTCCCACATTAATCACGGCTTTATTAGCCAACCAAGTGCGTCTGTGAGCTCGCGCAACAGCAGGAGCGGATAGCGCGGTCCTCCAAGTGTGTTAAAACGATCCCAACGGCGAGCAGTTCGAAAAAGATGCAGCCGGCTGGCGTCACGTGGTTCGGAGGAAACACGTGATAGTCTTCGGTCCTCCCGGCTGAATGGTAGTAGTAGCCTTAATGTGGGAGCCCCCTAGTGACTGGGAGGAATTGGACACGACTAAATTAGGGAGGAAATCGGGGATAAAAATAAAATAAAATAAAAAAATCCTTATTTATCCTAAGAAATAAAAGCATGTACAAATCGTAGTGAGAATAATTTTACTCTTAGTAAAATAATGGGAATGGAATTATATTGACTACTAATGGTTAACAATACATAAATATTTTAGTTTACAGATTGTTAACGCTATACAGTGAGAACCTATTCTGGCATTAGATATTTGAATAATGAGAGCTTGCTTGAAATGTATTAATAATTACTTAATTAAAGTCATTAAGGTTTTTGCTTATTTAAATCAAAATGGTGACCTCATTTTTGGCCAGGCAGGATACCGGAGTTTATTTAGTGATCATAAGGGAATTGATTCATAATTGTACATTTAATTTAATTCTTACAAATTCCCTACACAATCTTCCTTACTTGTCAATTTCAACACTTTCTCTATCTTCAAAATGGCCATCATATTCAATTATATTCAATTTAGCTTTATCCAAATAGCACTTTTAACAATAGTTCTTGTCACAAAGCAGCTTTACCAAATTAAAAAAATGCAAATGAGTTTGAAAAGTGTGAAGAAATAAATATAAATAATAATTATCATGTCCCTGATAATAATTTATATGAATCAATTCATCCAGCTAGGATCCTGGATTGATTAATATAACTTTGGGTCCCTTGAGGCCAGTGGTGATTACCATTGTATGTATTCCCATTTTCCACCGCCAAGTTAAACTAATAACTATTAAAAACTATTAAAAATATCTTACAATTGTGCACATCGAGCCCTGACAGTATAGCCAAGCAACTAAATGACATTTAATGTAGTTAAAACCACCATAAAACTTTACACCACTACAATAATGTGGCACTTCCACCCAGGCATCCGTCCCAACCCAATAACACAGCTCATGCTGCAGTGAGAGGTCCAGTGAGGTCAGATGGCTTTGCTTTTCCTCAAAGGGAAGCCACATCTTGCCTTAAACAGACTCAGTGATTCAGAGAGATTTCTCTTCATGGGCTATTATTTACACTTTTGTGCTTCTATACAAGCCATCGCTAATCTTCCAAGAGACAACCATTCAAAAAGACAGCATGGCTAGCAGCAACCCAGAGAGAGGAAAAAGAAAGGGCAAAAGAAAAGTGTGTGTGCATGTCTTCAATGTATTATATATGAAGATAGCTGTATAGACCAGGATGGAGGAAAGAGTAATAGAAGTCGAGAATGTCACAGAGGCTAATGGAGTAATCCTCCTCAACCTCATGTTACCCCTATTTAACAGTAAAGCTGAAGACAGATCTTTCACAATATAAATACAGAAGCAACATACCTTGCCATATCTTGACATTCATGCAACTCCGATAACTACGTCTGCTAATGGTGTTCTGTGAAAAGAGGCTAAGCCATCCTTCCTATTCAAATAGAACATGCTGGTCAGAGTTGTTAAAACTAAAGCAGCTACAGGAGCTACAAAGTTTCCTATCAAGGTCATTAAATTGCTCCAGAAAGGCCTTACTTTGACAAGAAGAATAACGTTAGGTGGCATGTCTTATGAACCAGACTCGGAAAACGCTGGTGCAGTTAAAATATTTATTAACAGGTGTTTCTAGAAACACGTCAAAAACAAACCAGCAAGGATAATCCAAAATCGGAAGTCGAGTAAACAGGCAAGGGTCAGGCGATATGCGTCAGGCATAAACAGGATCAGGCTAAACTTGGAAACAAAAACACAAATAAGGTCAATATCCAAAAGGGGCATGCAAGTATCAAACGGCTTGTCACTGGAATTAGTCACAGGGAACATATACTTCGCTAAGGCTGGAAGTGCTTAAGTCTCTCTTATCTGTGTCTGGTTAATTTAATTCTTACAAATTCCCTACACAATCTTCCTTACTTGTCAATTTCAACACTTTCTCTATCTTCAAAATGGCCATCATATTCAATTATATTCAATTTAGCTTTTTCCAAATAGCACTTTTAACAATAATTCAGGAGAACCGCAACATTGGTGTTGGGAGTTGTAGTTCTTAGTACTTCTGACAGCATCGTGACTCTGTTACCTTACACCTCCAGTCTGGGTGCATGGAATTTAAATGTTCTCTCAGTGCTTGATGATTCTCCCTCAGGTTTCCCTCACAGTCCAAAGATGTGCAATGAATTTGTGTTCCCAACTTTCCCACAAGTATATGATTTGGTGTGCTTGTATGGATTTGGCTTGGCAGAGGTTGATGTCCTCAGCAACATATATTCCAATAATTTACAGTCATAGATCATTGAAGGCAACCAAGGCAACCAATGAGGGGGGCTCAAACCAGTGTATTCTTGAGCCAACCCCATGTCTGGATAAATGCAGAGGGTTGTGGCAGAAAGGGAATCCGACGTAGAACATTTTCCAAATCAAATGTTCTAAATCGAATCATTAACAGGACTTCCATACTGGATCGGTCGTGGCCCGGGATAACAACGGCCACCACCGCTGCTGTTGACCTACAGGGTACTGGTGGAAATTGAGCTACTGTTGGTCGAAGAAGAAGACAAGGAAGGCATGTTCATAGGCAGAGAGAGAAGAGGAAAAGCGAGAGTTTAGGAATGACAGTAGGGACATTGAATGTTGGAATAAGACAGGGAAGGCAAGAGAGTTGGTTGACATGATGCAGAGAAGGAAGGTGGATATACTGTGTGTCCAGAACTGTGAATACTTTCTTCCAGAACAGGCAGGAACATAGGGTGACATATAAGAGCGGAGGCAGATGCACTCAGGTGGACTACATCTTGTGTCCCTGTGACGTTGTAATCTGAAGGAGATAAGTGACTGCAAAGTATTAGTAGGGGAAAGTGTAGCCAGACAGCACAGGATGGTGGTATGTAAAGTGACCCTGGTGGTGAGGAAGGTGAAGGGGCCAAAGGCAGAGCAGGGGATAAGGTGGTGGAAGTTGAAAAAGGAAGAATGTTGTGCAGTTTTCAGGGAGGAGTTGAAACAGGCTCTGGGTTGTCAGGAGGTGCTTCCAGTTGACTGGAAAACTACAGCTAAGGTGATCAGGGAGACAGGTAGGAAGGTACTTGGTACTTGGACACAGAGAACTGAAGAGAGTAGATAGTACAGGGAAATGCAGCGTAGGGTAAAAGTAGAGGTGGCAAAAGACTTGTATGCTAGGTTGGACAGTAAGGAGGGGGAGGTGGATCTGTACAGGTTGGCAAGGCAAAGAGATAGCGATGGGAAGGATGTGAAGGAGTACTTTCAACCTTTGACGTTGATTGAGAGTGGAAGAGTAGAGAGATTGAAGAGTAGAAGAGGTGACTGTTGTGGAGCAGGATGTAGTACAAATCACTAGGAGTAAGGTGAGGAAAGCGTTAAAAAGGATGAAGCCAAGGCCAGGAAGATAGTGAAAGACCTCAGTCATCCCAGCAATGGACTGTTCTCTCTGTTGCGGTCAGGGAAGCGCTTCCGCTGCCTGAAGGCCAACACAGAGACTGAGGAGGAGTTTCTTCCCGCAGGCTATACGAGCTGTCAACCACAACACCACATAGGACCTAGCACTCACACACTTGCACATTTTGCACACCTCAGGACTGCAAACTTTTTAACTTTTACTTTTTACCAGGACKCACAATMCGTTTACACATGGAACATTTGCACACTTGCACATTTTGCACACTGTGAACTTGAACTGCAGCCTTGCACTTTATCCTGCCAATAACTGGACACTACATTCTGGACTGCACTACATTACATTTCTATCATTTCTATCACATTTCATTTACTATATATATTTTCTATTTCTATTTTTATTAGATACTCTTGAACCTTTTTTATATTTATCTTATTCTAATATTTAATTTTCATTCTTATTGCTGTATAGTATGTAAAAAAGTGTTTATTTTTAAATCTCTTATTTCTTTTTTTGTTGTAATATTATAGGTCGACAGCAGTCATATAAGCATTTCACTTCATATCATACATTGTATGACTGTGTATGTGACGAATAAAATTTGAATTTTGATTTGAAGAGTGGAAAGGCAGTTGGTCCTGATGACATACCTGTGGAAGTGCTTAGGAGAGGTTGCAGTAGAGTTTCTGACTAGTCTGTTTAACAAGATTTTGGAGAGTGAGAGGATCCCAGAGGAATGGAGGAGAAGTGTATTAGTGCCAATCTTTAAGAACAAGGGGGTGTGCAGAGCTGTGGCAACTACAGAGGAATAAAGCTGATGAGCCATACAATGAAGCTTTGGTAAAGAGTAGTGAAAGTAGGTTAAGGGCTGAGGTGAGCAGTGATGAGAAGCAATATGGCTTCATGCCTAGAAAGAGTACAGCAGATGCAGTATTTGCTTTGAGGATGCTGATGGAGAAGTACAGAGAAGGTAATAAAGAGTTGCATTGTGTCTTCGTAGATTTAGAGAAACAGGGTGCCGAGAGAGGAGCTATGGTATTGTATGAGGAAGTCTGGAGTGGCAGAGAAGTATGTTAGAGTGGTGGAGGACAAGTATGAAAGCTGTGACAGTGGTGAGATGTGCTGTAGGTGTGACAGAAGAGTTGAAGGTGGAGGTGGGTCTGCATCAAGGATCTGTTCTGAGCCCCATCTTGTTTGCTATGGTGATGGACAGGATGACAGATGAGGTTAGACAGTAGTCTCCATGGACAACAATGTTTGCAGATGATATTGTGCTTTGTAGCGAGATCAGGGAAGGGGTGGAGGAAAATCTAGAGAGGTGGGGGTATGCTCGGGAAAGCAGAGGTATGAAGGTTAGCCGTAGCAAGACAGAATACATGTGTGTGAATGACAGGAGCCTACTGTAAGTGGGTTGAGAGGAACCTATGGTAAGGCTACAGGGAGCAGAGGTAAAGAATGTGCAGAAATTTAAGTACTTAGGGTCAACGGTCCAGAGCAACGTGGAGTGTGGATAGGAGGCATGTACAGGCAGGTTGGAATGGGTGGAGAAAAGTGTCAGGGGTGTTATGTGACAAAAGCGTATCAGCAAGAATGAAAGGAAAGGTGTACAAGACAGTGGTGTAGAGACAGTGGCACTGAAGAAAAGACAGGAGGCAGAGTTGAAGGTAGCAGAGATGAAGATGTTGAGGTTCTCTTTGGGAGTGACAAGGATCGATAGGATCACAAAGGAGTTCTTCAGAGGGACAACCCATGTTAGATGTTTTGGATATAAAGTCAGAGAAGCTAGATTGTGTTGTTTGGATATGTTCAGAGGAGAGATTGTGAGCATATTGGTAGAAGGATGCTGAGGTTGGAACTATCAGGCAAGAGGTCTAGAGGAAGACCAAGATGAGATTTATGGATGCAGTGAGAGAGGACATGGATTTAGTTGGTTTAAGAGAAGAGAATGCAGAGAACAGGATTAGATGGAGGCAGATAATTCACTGTGGTGACCACTGGAAGGGAACAGCTGAAAGACAAAGAAGAAGAAGACCATTGAACGCAACATATTGGCTTCATCACTGCACCATATGTTTTCTGAATTACTACTGGACTATTTTAATTTCTTTGCCTTGCACATCCAGGGTCCAGGTCTTTCTCAATCGCTGAGAGATGGTGAAGCCAGACAAGCAGTGCTGGAGGATCAAAAGGAATGTGGTGTGGTGCGAGGTGTGATTAGAGCTTAGAGGTAACTAGGCAAGTAGGCAAGCATCAGAGTTTTTAATTTAACGCCAGCAGCCACAGAAAGCCAGTGGAGAAAGCCGGAGAACTAGGATCCGTAGTACTCCATAGAAGGAGCACTCTGGTTCCTCCCACAGTGTGGGAGAATTTGGAAAGGTTTAAAAGGAGACATGTAGATGCATTCTGGATCTACACTGCCACTCAGTTTGAACTCTCTTCTCCTTGCGGAGCTCATAAACCACCTGCATGAATCTGCATAGTGTGCATGAATATGTCATTTAAAATACATATGCACTCTTAAATATGTTCTCCTTATTTATGGATGTGATTATTCAACATAATATTATATTATGGTTGATTCATCCCGCATTAGCTCATATTACTATTGTAATTTTATTGCAGTATATGAAATAAAAAAGGCAAAATAATTTAACAATAGTGGGTGAGGGTGTAAGATGACAACTTAGTAAACAAATAATAAAATGTATCTAAGTTTTCCTATTATAGCATTACCTTAAACAAAGTATTAGATTGTTACAGACATTTGTAGACTTTTATAAAAATATGGATATTCAAGTCGAACCAGGACTTTTAATTGTGTAGTATCAAATCAAATCTCCCTTTATTTCTCTATATAATTCGCTGCTACACTAATGCATTTATCCTAGCATTGCACTAGTGCTTCACAACAGAAACGCTGGCCTCTTCTAATGGCATAAATTTGGAAATGGCTTGGTCCAAGGTCAAGACTGTACGGGGGATGTGGCAATAACTCCCAGCTGAGTTCCTGTGAAGTGCAAGTGATGTTCATGAGTGATTGTGTGTACAGTTTCTACAAAAAGATGCATCTCTTCTGCAAGCTGGCAACATTATCTGTCTATTTTTTTTTAGGAAAGTGGGCTCTGAGCCACCTCGGACAGATCGCTATTCACGGAGATTAGGCTAATTGGTGTTCCCAAGTTGCCCATAGCATGTGGATAGGAGTACGAGTGTGTATTTACGCGTGTGCCCTGCAGTGGATTGGCACCCTATATACCATACTGACTTGAACACGTTTAAGCTTGAAATTGTTTTGTTCTATTGGCAGATAATTTATCTTAATTTAAACATGTATTCATTGAAAGACGCAAAATTATTTCTTAATATAATAAGCACTGCAAAACTTTACAATGCTACATAGATTTTACTTATTTTTATGTAGCAAAATGTCAGGTAGAATAAATTTTTGTGGTTTCTCTAAAGACATACATCATTATTTACAGCACTGGAAGGCATCACAAAATTCTCTAAGGCCACAACAAATATGTCTTCCTTGTTTAACAAGGAGCAGACCAACTCTGATTACTGGACAATGTCCAAAACCTCTGCAAATCCCAAACGGAGAGATTTGACTCATCTCGGGAACAAATATCGAAAATTTTATAAATGAAAGCAAAAATTTTGGCCGCAATGGATCAAGGCGCTTTAGGCCTAACAAACCCCACAGGGAGGTCTAGTGCTGATCTTCGGAAATGGAAAGAAGCTTAGTAAGAAAAGAAACATCTGCTTTTTTCTCTCTACAGATGGTTGAAAAACTGGACAAATCTTTTGACCATGTGTTCATACCTTTCCCCTTTATCTCTAAAGTGGATGCCACTCAATATCATACAGTAGAAGGATTTTATAAACACAGTGTTCTAGAATGAAAATGCTACTGTAAACACAAAAAAAATTATGGAAAGTGGTAAAAACTACACGTTCACACCTGCACAGCAGTGACCGGGGAGACAGCAGCCTTGAACAGAAAGTTCTGATAAGACTGTTCTTATATATAATACATTAAAACACAGCGATATTACTATAATTTAAGTACTTTCATCTCTTTTAATTCAGTATACTTTAGCCTGTTTATTTCCTTGTTCACTTTATATGAAACATAAAAATGGCACATGATTGCATGCAACATACTATAATGTATTATACAAGAATTATTACAATGTGTTATATATTTCATGTGAGTAAAAAGGCATTTGAAGTATCTAGAAAATGTAATTGGGCATATTCCGGGTATTCCAGGGTTAATGCAGTGTTTCAGTTAATGCATATCAGGACTGAAATATATTTGCGGTGGTAGCCAGCGGAATGAGCTGGCATTACCTGCAAGCTCAAAAGTGTCCTATCGGTATCTGATATTTCTATTAATTTTACATTTCAGAGACCCAAATTATAAACCTTCTCCTCCATCTACCCATATGTGAAGAGTAAGACCCAGTAAAAATAGCACTGTTTTTCAGATCACATAGCCTTTAAAAATCTGAGTATTATTTTAGGCATTTTTTCAATTACTAGAGGCCAGGATTGTGCAATATAGAGTGGTATATACTCTTTTCAGCACAGCCTAGGCATTATGATGAACTGTATTTTATCCAACTATACAAACTAGGATTGGGAATCATCAGTCACTTCCCGGTACAAAATAAAATTAAATATTCAGATTCGATATTATGTTTCCCTCCAATTTTGTTACAATTGTAAATATTTAAAAATCAGTAATTAAATGTAGGCAAAAATAAGAAATGCAAGCTGGTTTGCTTCCCCTCAAGAACCTTCCACCATTTAAATTTTGATGCACTTACTGTGACACACAAACCATTATGAAGACTGATGATGTGTTACATATTCCCTCATCTCTCTGACACAGGCACTGCCATTATTGTAAGCACATGTGACAAGTGCATTATTCAAGTCAAGGTACTCGAGCAGCAGAAATCAGTTGGCTTAATCACAGAAGACTGAGGCAGAGCGGGATGCTGTGTGCAAACTCCTAGACGCTCCCACAGATCTTCTCTTGATCCATGTCTCTAAGTCATAAGTCTCTCCATGTAACTTTTTGCAATAAAAAAAAATGAATCAGACACTCAGCACATGTGGATTAGGTATCGTCTTATAGAATAAATTGTTTATTTTTGTGATCTCATACTAAAATATGCCCTATAATATACTTTTTTAACATTAGGAGACATTGAAAGTAAAGTTGAGATAAAAAAAGAGTCTTAATTCAAAGGTGAGTCAAATAAGTTCTCAAAAGTATGATGCATTTGCCAGATCTGTTTCGCGTTTCTCTTTAGAATGTGCCCTTGGCTAAGAATCCTTAGAGTGGAAAGGACCTGCGTGTGCATGAGGATGCTACTTTTTCACTTTGGAGGCGCCTCAAAAAAACAGGTCAGGTTGCTGGAAGAAAACTAAAATGGCACTCGGCAGTATAAATCACCTGATGAGTCACTGTACGATCTCTGCAAAGACTTTCCTGCACTCTATAAAAGCATCTGTGTGTGCATGAAATCTTTAAGCAAGGCATCTGCTCAAATCAATCTACAGTTCATTTATGATTTCAGGAGGCAAATGAAAAGTCATCATCTGAACAATTAAAGCAACATCTAAGGAATGAATAAAAAATGTTCTCCGAAATATATAACACAACCTATGTGTAAATATGCTTATCAAGGGCAATAGGAAATAAACAATTGTATGGCTCTTTCACATTTCAATGCCCCATATTGTTGTTTACTCTTCAATAAGAGCAAGTGTCTCATGTTATTCATGACAAATTAAACTATGTAAGAACTTGGTGCTGAAGTATTTGCCATTTTATAGTTAATATACAATAATAGTCAAAAAAGTATCCAGACTCTGGCTGCAGAATTAATTTTTTATTCAACTTTAATTAAAACACATTTAATTAACTACAGTATGTAAAAACTTGGTACTAAAGTATTTGGCATTTTATAGTTAATAGAAAAGTAATT